>CAUYPK010022800.1:0-120102 GCA_963574355.1 Loris lydekkerianus
AACATATTCTTCTTAGCAAAGTATCCCAGGAATGGAAGAAAAAGTATCCAATGTACTCAGCCCTACTATGAAGCTAAATTATAGCTTTCACATGAAGGCTATAACCCAACTATAGCACAAGACTATGGGGAAAGGGCCAAGGGAGGGGAAGAGAGGGGGGAGGTTTGGGTGGAGGGGGGAGGTTTGGGAGGGAGGGTAATGGGTGGGGCCACATCCATGGAAAAAGATATTTTGATTGTGTCTGCTGTGGTCTCCTCGTAGCACTGGAATGTGAAAATGTACAAATGATCAAATATTTCACAAAGTAAAGTCATTTTTTTTATCAGACATTTTCTAGATATAATTGAGAGACCTGTCAAGAAGTAAAAAAAAAAAAAAAAAAAATACTGAGATAGTTGCACCTATTAATTCATTGCCATTCCATAGGTTATGCTGCAGACTCATTTCTTTCTGTTCTTTCTCTCTTCCCCCCACCTCTCCCTTCCTTTTTAAAAGAAAAGTCACAACTAAAAGATGCAAGGAAAAAAAATGGAGTTTGGAAATGTGTGAGGAAATGATAAAGAAAACTCTATAGCACTGCCCAGAGATTAACCTGAGCTAGTCTCATCACATGCCAAGGCTTTGTGCAGCTCTGTAATGTCTCTGATTGAATCTCCAAATGGCTTTCCAGCTTTCCAGGGAGACCATAACCCATGACGTGCTTATAGATGAAATCCTTAATAGGAATTGCATGCTTTCCTAAATGCTGTGCTCATGAACACCCCTTAAGCTTTATAAATCTTGTACGGAGGGAGTATGTGCTTTCTACTCAGAAAACAAAAACAAAAACAAAAAACCTCAGATTTATCCATTGCCCACAGGATATTTGTTTAAAGGTGACATCTTTCAACAGGCCCTGTCTCCGGAAGAAGTTTTGTGAAAAAAGTTATTCACATGAATGTCAATGTAATAGTTGAGTAGTGAACCCATCCCTACATCTTAGAGTGATATTGCAATTATGAAACATAAATCTTAACTCTGTGAATTGCTACACATGAACAGATTAGGAGATTAGATCTGAGATGAATGTAAGAGAATTATCACTAATGTTAAAGAACATAATTATAGGAAATTCTTTGCTTTTTATTAACTATATTTAGGCAATCTGCAACGAAGGGGTGTTGCTCTGAAGTATGCAGCTGAACTGCCTTGAAATACCACCCCAAAAATTCTAAAATGTAACATTTGAGAGAAATCCATGGGCCTCTTATTTTTAAATCAGTGGCAATAGAATTCTTCAAAATATTAAACTCAGATATTAAACGGACTTTAGAGAACAAGAAAGTGGGAATGGTGTATGTATAAAATACACTGAAATAACATACCTTGCATCATTTACCAAAGACTACTTCAGATGGAATAGATTTGGTTTCCTTAAATATAAAAATCACATATACTATAAAGCAAATTATCTGTCAAAGAAACAAAACTGCTTTACAATACACATTTCTTTTTTATTTTATTTTTTATTTCAGGTTGATGTGAGGGTACAAATTAGGTTACAATATTTGCTCATGTTAGATAGAGTCCCTCTTGTAATTATGTCTTGCACCGAAAGGTGTGCCATCTATCTCTACATGGTGTCCAGTGGGAGTACACCATCCTGCCCTCTCCCCACCTTTCCCCTCCCCCAAACTTGAATTAGTTTCTTTGTGGGCAGGTATTTAATGGTTTCACATTAGTATTGAGTACCTTACAATATAAATTTAAAAGCAAAAGATCAAAATACCTAGAAATAGTTGTTGAAAATCCAACAGTTAAATGTATATGAAACAAGAAATAATAACATGTATAAGTAAACGAACCAACGTACAGACGGTAACATCCATCAGAGAGTTGTTAAAAAGATTTGAGCTGAGCTCAGGCAAATGGAATTACAAAAGGTAAATATAAACAAATGGGAAAAAATCATTTTTACTAAAAATAATATTAAAATAGTATTTTATGGGATCAAAGGGGCAAATATTTTGAGAAAAATATTTTGTTTAATATGGCTAAAATAACACATTATGGGGGCATGGTAACTTGACTTAAATTCCTTTGAAAGCAATGTGACAAAATGTAGCAGAAATCATGAAGGGAGGAATCAGAAGACATGTGCAACTAAGATGTTCACAGTAGCATTAACTATACCAGCAAATATCTGGAAAATTCCAAAGATCTAACATGTGGGGAGCAATTATTTCAAACACAAGATTATAATTGCTTTAAAATTTTATTCTTTGTACTTTTTTGCAATCTTCAAATATTTAATACAGAAGTAGTACTTTCTTTGGTAATCAGAAAATTATCTGTTAATAAAAAATGTTAAATATAATAACAGCATAATATAAATGTGAAGAATATGAAGAATGAAGATAATTGTGGTAGGCTATAGATTTTTTTTCACCAGGATGAACAATTACTAAGAAAGCCATTTAATATTGTTAACATTCTTTGAAATTCTCTGTCTTACTAAGTCTGCATTTACACAATAACATCTAATTAATCATAGCACTATTTTGTAATCCAATCCAATGACATTATTGGCATAATATAAAGCAAAAGCTTTTAGAGTAGCCTTCTTGGTGGTGATAAGGGCATTTGGAAGAATCTGTTTTTAAAGATATTAAGATATCATTTTATGACTATTTTTGCTTTTGAATAGTTTCTAATATTTTACAAAATTCCTTTAGGTGTGTATTTAAGTCCCTGACTTGGTAATAGTAGGGTAATAAGTGAATAGTAGGGTAATAAGTGAATCTTGGATAGAGACTCCTGAAATTTTAGCCTATAACCAGCTCTGAAATTTGAAAAGAATTTGCAACCTGGGCCAGTTACCTACCGTCCCTATCATTATCAACATTTGTATTATGAAAGAGGTCACATGTATAATTCCTTAGTTCTGTAATAGACTACAGTATTGTTAAAAAAAAAAAAAACTTTATAAATATAAGAAATTAATAATAGTTAATTAAATTAAACAAATTCTGCTTTTCTTTTTTAAATATTTTTATTCTTTTTTAACCCTAACTCCTAACTCTAACCCCAACCCTAACCCTTAATGTGCTATAGTAAAGCATAATGTTAATGAAATCTACAAAATTTCACGTGTCCAGATGAAGACTGAAAATGATCCCAACTTGATATATTTTCTGAGTATTTCAAGTTACTTACATGTAATATTTAGCTGTTGACTCGATATCTATCTCACTAGCTGGATTTTACCATTTTCATAATGAATACAAATGAATTTGGGAATATGTGCATATATAAATCCATATAAATAGCTGTACACATACACACATATACTCAGAATATTACTTATCTCTTGACTTCCCAATTTTGTAAACGCAGAATTAGACATAACTATATTTCTTAAAATACATTTATTTGTATAGAAAATGCACAGAATCATATTTTGCTACCAGTTTATATTATAAATGAAAGTCATTATGTTCTTGCTACTGCTGCTAAATTACTTTAAAATTCAGTCGTTAAGAGATGATATTTATATGATGCTTCAAATATGATGATATTTATATTTTGCTTCAAATATTCACATACATAAATATCCATAGGCTGTGGGACCAAGATTAAATAAATGTGTCGACTCTACATAGCTACAATGAGTCATACCCAGGACATATGCTGACATACTTATGCAAAACATTTGTTACAGACTGTAGTTTGATGTCAGATTTGCAGAGTAGAAATACAATGTAAAAGTGATAAATTTTGAAAAACAGCAACAAAAGAATTCCCTTTTCCAAGAATAGGAGAGGGAAAAGTTATATAATATTATTTGCTCATTCTAAGTAAATGGATTAGTTAAATATATAAAATGCAACCGCAGTGGAAAAAAGGAATAATTACTAATTTTATTAAGGACATAAAGAAACCATTGCCTTTGAACAGACCCCCGTGTGGCAAGAACTTGCTCAGGAAAAAAAGGACACCTAACGGTGGTTATCTCTGGGCAGGAAGGAAAAGGAAAGGAATAGTATTGGAAAGGGTTACCTTAGAGGTTCTGGTTTTATCTTTAACATTTCATGGCTTGAATTAATTGATGCATAAATGGCTGTACTATCATCTATGTTTTTTATGTCCCTAAAATATTGAATAATTATAAAAGTATAACATATATTTTATTTTTGCTTGCATATATTTAAAATTATCTCTAATATTCTACAACCTATAAAAGAATATATATGGCTTAATCATTTATGTTCATTCCAAACCATATCCACACTTCTTACTCATGTATATACCTTTTGTCATTTTCAATCTATATCAAAATGGTGTGATTTTATACAAATTTCAAAGTAAAATGTCTTTTAATTATTTTCCAAGTGATTAAAAACTGTTAAAAAAACCCCAAAAAACTATGAATAGAAGAAAAAAGGGTGTATTTTAATCTAATTTTAGATCAAGAAAAGCTTTTATATGAATGAAATAGTAAAAAAAATTGTTTTGACTATAGTTCTACATTAAAAATCAGTGTTAAAAAAATTGAGATGTCAAATAATAAACCAAGAAAAGTATTTTGCAAAAAATACGATAGAAAAGGAAAAGTTAATGTCTCAATAAGGCACTAACGTACAATTCTCAAAAGACGAAATCAAAAATTCCTATACACATATGAAAATGCTTGCAGCCTCAATATTAATCAGTTGAAACATATTAGATATTCTTTAATCTGATTTGGCAAATACTTAATTGTAAAAACTCAATATTCTGAATGATGCACTGATGTGGCAGTTTGATAGACCACAGGCGCACTGGTAACCTATTCTAAAAAGCAGATCTGTTGCTTTTAAAATGTTCTTTAACTCTAGCCATCATATTTCTTTACTTTTTCCAGAATATTATGGGTTGCACACATTTTGATTACATAATTTACCTTTTGTGTATTTTAAGTCAGAGTTATAAGTGTGCCCTTCGCCCAGAAAGGGTGCACTGTGAATTCACCCATCCCTTCCTTGGCCCTCCCGTCTACTTGGTTTCTGTTGAAGTTTATTTACTTCTACACGGGTGCATAAGTGTTGATTGGCTAGTCCCAATTTAGTACCAAGTACACAAGGTGTTTGTTTTTCCATTCTTGTGATACTTCACTTAGTAGAATGATGTAGGCATCATAGTTTTGAGAATCTGTCCTTAAGTGACAATCCAGGGATTGACCTTCAAGAATGTTTATCTCAGGATAATTTTAAACAGTTAAATGACCAATATTGAGAGCACAGTTGAATAAAAGGTAGGAATATAAAGTCATGCCATGGAAGTTTATAGAACAATGTAGGACAGTATGAAATAATGGAAATTTATTATTTTAAATATTAACTAAAACAAGCATAAAAATTCTTATTGTCATTTACATACTCTGTAAGATAAGAATTAGTGGGGTGCAAGAATAAAGTTCTGTATGAGTTGCTCAGAAAAGAGAAAAATACTATTCTACTGCTGGTGTTCTGAAACTGAGCAGGGACTTTATCCACAAATCACTTAGTGTTTTAACGTCTGTTGCTCATTTTTCCTATTAAACACAGAAAATTATTAACAATCTGAACCTCCCAAATAAACTTTCTATTGTTTGTTTTTTATTTTATAAAGTGTCCATGCAGTCAAAATATTTTCAATAATAAACAAATAACCTACTCTACCTATTTACTGGAATAGTCATGCAATTATTTTTTTCACTAGTATTTTTATTCTACAATGCAAAAGAGTGGGAGAAAGAATGACGAATTATTTTAGAGCACTGTCATTTGCAACAATGAGCAACGCTCATAAACTTTTAAATTCTTGGGACATGTATAACTTGTAAGCAGTGGCACAGTTATGTGGAATTTGGATGTGAGCAGTTTTCCTTCCTTTTACCATCATTTAATTCTTTGAATGAAAGATTTCACATAAGGCTATGAAATTGGTGAGATGCCCACCTAAAAATAGACAAATACAACCATGGAATCAAAATTTGGGATTTTCTTTTAAGTTTGAGGTGAATATATAACCATTAGCTAAGAATATGATGCTGCTGCTTCAGCGACTTTATAAAATGATTCAGGTGAAAATTGATGCACACAGTACTTTGCACTTGGAAAGACTTTAGAGATCAACTATCCAACACCCTCCTTTGATACGTGAGGAAACTGAGCCTGTGAGGATTTTGTAATTTGTCTGCTGTTACTATGCTAGCTAGTAGCAGAGGAGGAACAAAAAGCAAAATCTAGATTTCCAGTAAATTGCTCTATTAATTCATTTCTACATAACTGTTTATTGTATTCAAGGCATCCAATGTAAGGCAAAGTCAAGTGTGCAATGTTAAAAATGGCTTGATCTCTTTATACTCCAAATCTAGGGTCAGAACACGAGAAAGACAAATGAGGGACAGAAAAATGAAAGAGGTGGCCACTGAGCAGAGATACTGGATGAATGACAAGTTCTCCCCAGTCTCCTTCCAGACTCACCCCCAAAGGCTCTGGGTCAGCATAAAAGGATCACGGGACTAGATCAGACGATCTGCGTCAGGTCCCACTTTGGTCTAAATGTATAGCCTTGTGCACTTTTCTGTACCACTCTGGACCTCAGGTTCAAAACTAAAGGTATCTCTAGGACCCCTTTCCTCTATGTCATTAGGCAGATGAACTTTGCCTTTCCTTTCCTCTGTCTTGTTTTTTTCCTTTTCCTTTTTCTACGCCTTATGCCCACCTTAAAGAAATTCCTGCAATTGCTCTTTACAAGAAGAAAATAAGTCAATGGACGCCCAATAACAAGAGCTCTGATTATGATTCTAACTTTACTCTGGATACTGTGGTGCTTTAGAGTAAAACAATTTACTGAAAAAGAACAACTACCCCTTGCTATAAAGTTGTTGAATATGAGTTTTACATTTTATATATTTTCTTTCACAGAACTTGATTTCCCTCTTTCAAGTCCTAAGACAAAAAGAACTTTTAATTAGTAAGTGAATATTATTAGCTATATCCCCCCCAAAGAGTCAACTTTCTTTAACCAGGTTCTTCCCTTTCAAACAATTTGCAATTTCATTCTTCAAGTAGATAATAAAACTTCCACAGTTAGGAAAATAAAGAATAGACTAGAAGAACATGCCGGCTAGGAAAATTTTTTCTAACAATGTGTCAAAATCTAATGGTTTACTTCTAGTAAAAGCCTCTGGATTTTCTGTTTGTTTGTTTGTGGTAGTTTTTTACAACCTTTTGTGTTCTAATGCTTCAATGAACTCATAATCTTAATGGTTTTTATACAATATAGGGATTAAAAGTCTAGACCTGCTGTCTCAGGAGTGCATGTTGTGCTGGGAATGGACCGCATGAAAAAATGTTTAGTACCATCAGGATCTTCTTGCACTATCATTACTGTTGTTGTTACGGATACCAATTATCATCATCATATAATATTTTACAAAGTACCTACCCTGTCAATTACTCACCTAGACAACCTTTTGAAAATATTCATGTTGTTTACCCCATTTAGCAAATGAGAAAGCCAGTGCTCAGAATGAGATTTATTCAATCTTACAGCAAATATTTATGTTGAAACCAGTTGTTGAACAAGCTCAATTCAAGAATTTCAATTCTTTTATCTGTACCTCAAGATGGAAAACATCATTTCATCAAGGCATAGGGGTTTTATATCTTCACCCCAGGTGTGGGTCTATCAGGAATTCTAAATTTAGCTCAAGAAGTACCCTTGGGCAATATACTGAAATAGACGCCTCCACTCCGTATGTGGGAATTCTGTTATCATTTCACGTTTGAAAATAGGGTCATTCTATAAGGTAGAAGTACTCTTTCCCCCTGAACTTCACAGACTAAGGTGCCAGCCCCATATGCTAGAGGTGGCGGGTTCAAACCCAGCCCCAGCCAAAAACTGAAAAACAAAAACAAAAACAAACAAACAAAAAAAACACCTTTTCTTTTATTTACTTCCCCCCCAAAAGAAAGAGATTGAGAAACCATTAACATTTATTTTGAAAAATATATAAGGCTTAATAAATTGAATGATAAAGCATTTTAAAATCCATCTTATAAATATTTGATGTTATATTCATAGCTGAAGTTTACCACTTAGGGCACTGCAAACAGAATCTGAAAGGTATCCTTGCTCTTAGTACTACAGCAATCATCACAGCAGTAGACATTGCAAATATGGCACTTAATAACAAAGCCTACTTAAAATGTTCAAGTATTACAAGTTAGAACATGATCAGTGATTATTCTATAAACTGGGGTTGGAGAAACTAGACAAACCCTAAACTCTTTTCTTATTCTTCATATCAAAACAAATTACAAATGGATCAAAAATTAAATATGAAAAGGAAGACTTTAAAAGGACACCAGGATAACGGTAAAGTGCAAAAGAAAAGCTTAAAATGAAGACTTTTTTTTTTTTTTTCATTTTTTGAGACAGAGTCTTACTCTGTCACCCTGGCTAGAGTACTGTGGAATTATCTCATCTCACTGTAATCTCAAACTCCTGGGCTTAAGCAATTCTCGTGCCTCAGTCTTCATGGTACCTGGAGGCATTCACTACCATGCCTGACTATGTTTTCTATTTTTTGTAGAGAAGGGGGTCTTGCTTTTGCTCAGATGGGTCTTGAACCCTTGACATCAAATGACCCTCCCACCTTGGCCTCCCAGAGTGCTAAGATTACAGGTGTGAGCCACTGAGCCTAGCCACCTCTCTTAAACATGACATAAAAGCCGCATGTGGAGGAATATAACCTTGCTATATTCAAAAAAATATTAGAAATAAAAGATTAACTCAATCAGAAAATGGGCAAAGGACTTGAATAGTCATTTTTCCAAAGATGTTATACAGATGACCAACAAGCATTTGAAAAGCTCCTCAGCATCACTAATAATCAGAGAAATTCAAAACCATAATGAGATAATCATTTCAAATCTACTAGGATGGCTACTCTAAAAAAAAAAATCCCAGCATATACGTTGACAAGGATATAGAGAAATATGAACCCTTAATCACTATTAGTAGGATTGTAAAATGGTGCAACCACTATGGAAAACAGTATGAAGGTTTCTCAAAATATTAAAAGTAGAACTGCCATTGGATCCACTTCTGGCATATATCCCACTACTGGGTATATATGCAGACAAATGAAAAGCAGGGTCTTAAAGAGCATTTGTACACCCATGTTTGTAACAGGACTATTCACAATAGCCAAGAGGTGGAAGTAACCCATATGTCCACTAAAGGACGAATGAATAAACAAAATGTGGTGTGAACATACACAGAGACAATATTATATAGCTTTAAAAAAGAAAGAAACCCTTTGATGAACTACAATATGAATGAAACTTGAAGTCATGCTAAGTAAAATGTTAGTCACAAAAAGACAAATACTGTTATGATTCCACTTACAGGAAGTCTTTAGTCAAATTCATAAAAATGGAAAGTAGAATGGACATTAGCAGGGCTGAGGGGAGAAAGATAAGGGTGGTTATTATTCGATAGGTAGAGAGTTTCAGTTTTAGAAGACAAAGTTCCCACTGCAATGAGAATCTACTTAAAAGTAGTGAACTCTATACTTAAAAATGGTTAAGATTATAAACTTAGGTTGCTTTTGCCACCATAAAAAAAAAATAAGGATATTTATGTGTGACTTTAAAAAGCCATAAACAAAATAAAAGGAAAAATACACTCAGAAAAATACAACAGTCCAGCAAAGAGCTAAATATACCAAAAGTTATTATAAATCAATAACAAAATGATTCTGATCTCAATTTTTAATAGAAAAATACATGAACAGACAAAAAATAAAATATAAACAATAAGTAGACATCTAAACTCACTCATAAAACATAAAACAGTAAGATAGTAATAGATATTTTTACCCATAATAATGATGAAAAATAAAAATGGATCCTATCCAGTGATGGTAAGAGGGATAGGGAGAAGTTAACAGGGCCTCTGGCATGCTGTTCCTAGGTACGTAAAATGGTGAAACAATACAAGGCCAATTTACAACTGTATTTTCATATTTAAAATTAATAGAAGTTTGGACCAGTGATTTAACTGATAGAAATATATTTTACTGATACACCTTTTAGGTTTTGCAGTGAGGATGAAATGAAGTATCCCTGAAAATACCTAGCATTGTATTTAATACTCATCAATTAATAATTAAGTACAATTAAGCATACTTAATTTCTTGATGAGCATTACCAACATTCGTCTTATATTTACTTAAACATGCATAATAACTTTGGAACACTACACCGGACAATGTTAAGGATAGTTACTGAGGTAAGAGCAAATGGAAAGCTGAGGAAGCAGTAATCAGGCCCTAGAGGACTTACACATGATTATGTTTTGTGGGAATCTTCACCATAAACAACCACCAGACTTATAGTTTAAAATTACTAATTTTAATCACTAACACTCAGAGCAAACATTCATTAAAAGTTGGGAACATTCATTAAAGATTGGCACCTATCTTTCTCCTTTCTGAACTCATTTTGCCTGCAGTTTCAGTCTCCTCTCTCCAGAGAACGCTATATGTAGAGGACACAGGTGAAAAAGTGTTTCCCCATTCTCTTTCCCTCTTCCCTTCCTAACCCACGGGGGAAAAAATCAACTGGGCATGATTGGACTTCCAGTAAACACTCACCTATCACTAAAGGAAGTCTGGCGTTCTAGCCTCTCACCCCAAGAAGCTCCGCCTCCTTTGCCATTCCAGCTGGAGATTTGAGAGCGACTGTGTCAGAGGAGTTGAGGAAGGGACTGTCCATGTGAGCAGCATCTAACCCCCCGCTGTCTGGGAGGCTTCCTCAGTGCCTCTCACAACAAGGCCTCCCTTTATGCGCCACAGTGCGCTGAATGGTGGCTCTCAGGAAGACACGCTCACATCCCAGACCCGTGAACTTGTAAATATGACCTTATTGGGGAAACGGGATTTTTTGGTTTCTTTTTTCCAGATGTAATTCAGTTAAGGATCTTGAGATGAGGGAATCATCCTGGATTATTCAAAGGATAATAAATCCTGGATAAATCCGATTTAAACTGTTTTATAAGATACATGCAGAGGGGAAGACAGACGCAGGCGGGAAGGAATGTGAAGCTGGAGGTGGAGACCTGGGTGCTGTGGCTGCACCCCAAGAAAGCCAGTAACTGCTGGAAACCAGGTGAGGCACGGATGAATTCTCCTTAGAGTCTTTGGGGCAGGAGCAGCCCTGCCAACACCTTCCTTTTGAACTTCTGGCCTACAGAATTGTGAGAGAATAAATTTCTGTTGTTCTAAGCCACCAAGTTTGTGATACTTGGGTTGGCAACCCTAGGAAACAAATACAAACGCCCTTGTCCAGAGGACTTGGGTCTGAGAACAAATGTTTCAATTATACGTTGACCCTCACTGGCACACGGTTTCCTCATATATTTTTGTCATAGTATTAACAGTCAGCATGATATCATAGAACCTTACCTATCATTGAAAAGACACCACTTTGGTGTTTTTTATACCAAATGGGTAAATGTTTATAGGAAGTAATCCTTTCTGTTAAAACTGCCATGATATTCGTGTGACTGATCTAAACATGTGACTGATCTAAACATGTGCATTTGCACATGTCCCACACAACTGTAATGCTGTATTTTGAAATTCATGTGCTTGAGTCATAAAGACATTCCTGTTTTGTTAAACCTTTACTAAAGTACAAAATTCACTAAAAGCTCTAACTTTCTAGGATGGAAGCTATGATATTTCAGAGTGCCCTCTATGTTACTAGATATGAAAAGGAATAACGAGGGAAAAAGAAAGTATCTAGAAAATCCCAAACATTCTCTAAGTACTGAATATGTTTCTTAGAACACCTGACCAACTTCATACAGAAAAAACACAACCAATTATATCCTGGAATAAAGATTCGAAATATCAGAAAATAACTCTGAAACCATATGCCATAACTGTCTCACCAGACACCTTCCAGTAAAAAACTGGAGCAATGCACCTTTTCCTCATTCTTATGGTGATCACAGTTTTAAAATGTGCATTTGGTGCTGCCAAAGTTTATGATGAAAAATGTTCGGGCCATGGCAGCGGAGAAGAGATTTGCCTAGGAAGGTTGGCATATTTTTTTCAAAATGTCTTGAGAAGTCACACAGATTGGATTCTCACAATGAGTTTGTAGACTCAGAAATTAGAATCTCTTAGCCTTTAAAACAATCCTCTCTGGAGTAGACTCAGTTTCACAAGCTGATGGGACTGCCTGAGTGGAATCCAAAGGTTCATCTGTTTTCTTTCATTGAGCACTGCCATCATCTCTCAGGTCAGCTTTGACCAACCTGAGCCAGTGCTTGGATATATAGAACTCAGAGGAATGATCTATGATAATGAAGACTATGACCAAAAGATGGCTTTGTAAGCATGAAACCAGAATAAAAAGATATGTAGATAGATGTATGTGTGTGTGTGTGTGTGTACACAGGGTGGCCATAAAGTTAGTGTGCAACTTAAAATAATTGTCCATTTAAATTGCACATGAACTTCATGGCCATCCTGTATATATACACATAGACATAGTGACCCTCACTGTCACATGGCTGTAAAGACAGAATGTGAGTAGTAAGATAAGATGATTTGCGTAGTTTGAATGTTTAACGCCAGTTTGTTAACTAACAGTTCTTCACTCGCACCGACAATATTTGAGTTCATGCTGCCCATTGTTTCCACTGTGATTCTCTTTTATGCCTACTCAGATTCTGACCAGCGCCACCAAATGATTGATCTATAAACTCATCTCTTCAAAGTGTGTTGCATCTTATCTCTGATGTAGATTTTGTATGTTAACTCACAGGGGAAGAATCTGGTTTTTCTTACTTTTACATCTTCTTTTTCCCAGTGTATGGTATATGTGTACAGGCAGCATGGAACCCTCTGGAATGAACTGTGACCATAATATTAATTCTAGATAAAATATGACAGAAGAAACATCATGGCAGAACATTTTTTAATAATCCTATATTGTAACCTATAACTTCTGAGCACTTTACAAGGTCAACTTTCATTATTGCTATGCACTACAGTAACTCAGTGGCTATAACAAAAAGCTGATGACCTTAACTTTCCAGGTGGCCCCTCATATAACGTCTGACTTTGACATGTTTAAACAAACATAAGTGCAGGACGCATGATGAGATCCATTAGCTTTCTCTTGAGAGGAAGCTGTCTCGAGCTGCCCTGCTTAAGAGATTTTAAAAAACAGACAGATCAAAGCATGTGTCACTGAAAATCCTGCTGGTTGTCAAGAGAGAAAGGGTAAAATTGCAAACTCATTCAGTTGTATCCATTACTCTAATGACCTGGAATAGACTCGACTGATGAAAATGAAGGGTGAGTAGTACAGGCTCATAATAATAGGAAGCACATGCCATATGCCACTGATACTGAATTTTTCTCTTGTATAGCAAAGAGAGTTTTATATTTTTTTCCTAGATAGCTATGGTAACAGGTTTTGTTTCTCAGTCCCTAGTTTCCTGTCTATAGACCCAAGCATCAGAGTAATATGTCTTTTCCAAATATTCCTTAGCATAGTGAGGTTGAATCACAATCACAAGACAGACAGATGCCAAAAAGGTTTCATGCTAAGAATAAAATTTGTAACTCCACAGAATTGCCGCACTGAATTTTGGGCAGGTAAAAAGCAATGCTGTCTCATCATATTGCTTCTCATCAGCTCTCAAATCTCATGTTTTCTTTAATAAATATGGTGTTAGGATCATGTGGATAGGGAAAGAAGAGCCTGGACATGCCTATATACCTAGCATGCTGAAAAGAAAAGCCTGGAGTAAGGGGGTTCTTTTCCAGATAAGTCACTGTTTAGGGTCAGAGCTTAGCACAGTGTTGTAAGGGAAAAAATATTGTGTGATACTCCTTCTAATGCTATGCTTTGTGTAGCCTTCAACTGATAGTTTAATTCTTCGAGTAGTCCCCTTAGAATACATTCTTCCTCAAATTGATGCTATGGCTCTTTTAAATGGGCCACCCTGTATATTCCAAATGAGTTTTTCCAGTAAAGTACTGTGTTGATGTAAATCAATGTTGGCAAGAGCGTCATCAGAGTCAGCTGGGAGTGACAGGCATGTTCTAGCCAATTCTGGACAGTGTTGAAATATGCTTCCCGGGCTACCAGAGCAAACGCACAAAGGCAAGCCCACGTCTTTTCAAGGGTGACGTGCCGCTTAGCAAAGCTCTGACTCTGTCAGAACACAAAACACATACCAGAAGCATTTCTTGAAGAGAAGCCAGCCAATCAATCACAGCAAGGGCTACAAAATCCGTACAGGTTAAAAGGTGCCAGGGCTTGCCCTGTCCCTTAGGGCAAAAAAAAAAAAAAAAAAAAAAAAAAAGTTTGCACATGTTGCTCTCAGGGCGCTCTCCTAAGACGCTGAAGGTCGTATTTCCTAATGCCAGCCAGCCAGCTCACATAATGTAAGTCCACAAGCAGACAGTAGAATCAACAAGTCAAACTCCAGAGAGAAAGCTGTATTCTTTCTATTTCATAGTTCTCTTGTTTATAAGTATGATAATGAAAATATTCCTGTATATATGTTAAAATATGCCCTTTATTGTGTTATTTTAAAAATACTTTTGCCAACAAATGAAATCTATTTAATAAAAGCAATATCATTGTAATAATTATGTGTATAAAGGATTGTGGCAAGTACAACATATACTTAATTTTTTTTTAAGTTTTTCAATATCTAGCATGAACATTATACTCAAGAATAGGATTTTGTGTTTGAGTCAGGAAAAAATGGTAATTTTTGCTTTAGAAAATGTGCCCCAGGGCCATACATCTGAAAACCAGCAATTTCCCAGTCGCCTCACCTATCTATATCTGCTGTCCCCTAGCTCGCCAGCACAGCATAAATGTATGACTAAGATGTGGGAAGAACATGGCTTTACCAGACAGAAACTTTGCAGTGGAGACTGCTGGGCAGACCCAGCCAGTCCAGTTCCCATTGCCTCTCTTCTCCACTTCTATAAATACACTGCAGATGAATTAAAGGGCTTGGGGTGAATGAAAACAGACCCAAGAGACTGGCCGTCTCAGAAGAAGCGTTTGTGTTTGTCTGATTGCATGTCTCAAACAAAGTCCTTGTCTTTAACACAGATGGTCTCCTGATTCCTTGATCTTATCTGCAATTCCACCTGGACTGCCCCGCTTTCATTGCTGCAGGCCAGGCCTTGCCATTCGTATAACTGTCCCCCACTAATCACTTGATAGCATCTCTGCATACTTTCTCTGATACTAGCTCACTCCTTTTGGAATTTCAACTTCAAACTCAATGAGTACTCCAACAAATTGACCGCGATTTGTAAGTCTGTGCTAACCCCTGCCAGCTATGGGTTCTCTTTTCCTTAGCAGTCTTAGAATACATATGGCATCACAATCACTTCTTTGCACTGCCTTTAACTCAGACTCGACTGAAATTGCTCACCTCAGTTCAATCCAATCCTTTTCCAACTCTGCATTTGTGCCTGAGCAGTCAATTATAGATAAGGGGAAAACACAACTATCACGACTTTGAATTTATCACTCTGGTCTGACAGGGTGCCTGAATGCAGTCTGGAATTTGTACTTTCTCTAGACAATGCACTTGCTTTTTCTCGAAATGATTAATTATTTCACACTTTCTCCTCTCTCCTCAAACCTCCAATATCTCTTCTCTTTCTATCCTTAAGCTGATGAGCTAATTATTTTATCAAAAAACAGAAGCTATTAAAAGTGACCTTTCATGCACTCCCACAAACAAATCTACCACATGTCTGACCCTCAGTAGTCCCAGGCTTTTCTGCTCTTCCTTCTCACTTACAATGCCTGAATGGTCAACGTTGCCATTAAAGGCATGGCTGTCACCTGTTCTCTGGTGCCCTAGAATTCTCCCTCACCCTCCCCCCAGGACCTCTTACAGGATATGGTTCCTGAATTTGTCCCTACTCTCTCATGGCCAAATGTTCCTCTTTCCCGTGGTCCTTTCCCCAAATCATACAAACATTCAACTATCTACTATCTACACACCCTTGAACCATATCCCCTATAGTTTCATCCCATTGTTCTTGCTACCCTCTCCACCCAACCTTACAGCAGAGTTTTTAGAACTAATTATTGCCTCCACTTCTTCTTCCATCATCTCACAAATCAACTTATGGTACAGCAAACTCCCCATCATCTGGAACTCAGAAACTGGTACTCTCAGGCAACCCCAGCACACAACCCAGACCCCCCCCCCCCAAAAAAAAAAAGTCGGAGTTTAAAGCCAATGCTTAGTACATCACTCCCATGGGTCCCAGGTGTTCCAGTGACCCAAAGCATTCATATTTAAGACTTCTACTGCTTTTCTAGCTACACACAATTAGAAATGGACTTTCTTTCTACTGTTGCCATTATATTGCCCTGTGTTTTGTGTGAGACATTCTGATTACACGGTACAGGCATATCTACTTGATTATCAGTCAATTTCTAAGTGGTCATACTCTGCTCAGGCTGGACTGCATTGCTGTGATGCCTTTACTGATATGGGGTTAAATAGTGGAGTGAATAATTGAACTGCATGTACAGTACTATGATATGGTTTACTGGGACTTGTAGTACCACAAGATTGGTATCCTGGTTATGTAGATTATGTCCACTTAATTCTGTGAGATTGCCTAATGCTATAAGACTTTGTTTCTGTGTACCCATTGGTGCATAATGTATACATTGGTATAATACATTAAAATGGTGTTACAGTAGGTGAAGTTTGTCTTTATTTATCTTAACTTGCTTTTGGTTATTGTATTTCAATCTTAATATCAAGTCAACACAAGAATTTCTGTTATTATATGGTACAGTATGGGTTACAGAATTACTCAGGCCTATTTTTAATAGTAACTCTTAAGCAACCAAAAACTATATCTACCTGATATCAACCCATCCCTGTGAGTGCTGGACAACAGGGAGATTACTGTAGTCATTTTACGAAAAGGCCTTCCCTTCCTGATGCCCCTACTTCCTGATGCAGTCCTCTCTTGTACTGTACCAGAGTTGTGAGGTTGTGAGCAACAGAATAGGGCAGACTGGTAGTGTCTTGTTTCCAAGTCCAGATAATAAAAGTCACAGTGATGTCTGCTTTGTCTTCTCCTGAATCACTGACTCTGTTCCATGTCATAAGCCCTTTGGAGAAGCCCACACAGTAAGGAACTGATATCTTTTACCAATAGCCAGTGTACAACAAGGCTGCCTGCAGGCAGTACCATCTTAGAAAATAATCCTCCAGCACTATAGCCTTCACTGACAGTTGAACTATAAATTCTCCTAGAAACCTGAGATAGAACCAGCAGGCTAAGCTGTTCTCTGGTTCCTGACTCTTGTAAACTGTATGAGATAATAAATGCTTATTGTTTTAAGCTGTTAAGCCTTAGGGAATGTGATATTCCACTCCAATCAGTCTTGCATCATCGCTACTCTACCATGGCCATGTGTACAGGTCACTAATGGTCTCTATGTTGTCAATGGAGTATAAATTCTCAGTCCTAATGCCAGCTGACCTCTCCCACAGCTTGACACAGTTTATCACTGCTTTCTTCTTGAAACACTTTGTGTATTTGGCCTCGAGATACCACTCTGAACTTTGCTTCCAATTCACTGTCTACTCTGCTCTACTATTTTTTCCGCCTTTTCTTGATTTCTAATTTTCAAGTGCCTCAGCTATCTCAGGTCTTATCTCTGTCTATCCCTGAGCTCCAGGTGACTGCATCCAGGCCCATGGATTTTAATACCGTTTATGTTCTAATAATTGCCCAATGCCAAAATGTTGGATCTTGAATGCAAATCTTTGCTCCAAATTTCAGATTCATGTATTCAATTTCTAAGTGATGTCATCATTTGGAAATCTAAGAAGCATCTCAAATTTAAAATGTTTCAAAACTAAGCTACTGACCTATCTTTCCTAAATATACTTCTTCTATACCCTTCCCCAGCTCAGTAAATGGTAACTACACTCTACTTATTGCCAAGACCCTAGACTTGGAGTCATTCTTGATTCTTCCTTCTGATTCTTCACATCCAATCTATCAGCAACTTCTGTTGGCTCTGCTTTCAAATAGTAGACAGAACTGTGACCATTTTTACCTCTATTACTCTTGTCCACATCACCAATATATCTCACCTGGTTTACTCTCACATTCTCTTAACTGGTCTCCTGGTTTCCTCCTTTCTCAGTATCTATACTTTCCACATAGGAGCCTGGATGATTCTTCCATACTTAAGACAGATTTCATCTCTCCCTAAGACACACACTCCTACTACCAAACCTTTTCACTTCAGCACAGCACAGCCATCACTAAAAATCCAAAATCCTTACTGTAGCCTCAAAACACTACATGATCTGCCTCCTTCATATGGCTCTGACTTCATTTCCTAAAGCATCTCCCTCCTTCAGACATACCAATCACATCCTGCCTCTGGCCCTTGCCCTGGTTATGTCTTCTGCCCAAAATGGTCTTTTCCTGGATAACCACATAGCTTTCTTAGTCATCTCCTTCAGATCTCTATTAACATGTCATTTTCTAGGGAGCCCTCCAACAAAATCTTAAACAAACTTTGTGACCCCCTTACCTTACTTTATCCTTTTTTTTTAATTGTACTTGTCATTTTTTAACCCACTGGAATATTCCCTCTCTTCCATAAGAATCATGCTCCATAAGGGCAGGACTTTGCCTATTTTGTGTAGTATTCTATCTCCAGAAGAGTAATGCAAATACAGTAGATACTCAGAAATTATTTTTTTGAATGGATGAAAGGAAAATAAGATATTTAGATCTTGACCCTCACCCTGGTGAGCTAATCATGAAATAGAGAAAAATTGCCTTCAGAGCAATATGGTTTTCTGTGTACAGTCCTTCTTAACTGCTAGCTGTGTCCTAAGCATTGCATACTCTTCCAATCTAGTAAAAAGGTAGGCACAGTCCTCATACCACATTCATACCACAGAGGTATGAATAATACCTCTGTTCTATGCATCAGAACAAGTGCTCTTAGTAGAATTGACATATCTGATTTGAACAGAAGTACAATGTGTATTCTTCTATATTAGAAGATGACCTTGGAAGCAGTAGAAGGGCATTAGCTAGCTGAAAGATGGTAGAGTTGGGCTAATTGGACTGAGTCTCACAGCCCAACTATTGAGTGTTCAATGCACACACTCTTGGCTTAGCAAGCTCAGCATGGGGTGATAACTCAAATGTCACTTCCTTTCATGTGGAGTGAAGCTGCTAAGAAAGATAACATTGATCATGTTTCATTTAAGCATATAAATTCCCTGTGCATGTGGGGGGGGGGGAGTGAGAGAAAGGGGAGTTAGAGGTAGAAACCCATCTCCTGCCACTTCCTCTGCTTCTACATGTGATTCCATTTTTTTCTTGCTGAAATCGTCTACATCTTATGTTCATAATGACTTCCTTCCTAGGCCCCAGTTTTCTCTTTGTAAAACATGATAATAAAACTGAAACCTAACCAGGTTTCTGTGAATATTAAATGAGATGATCCAAGACAACGCTCAGTATGGTGCCCGGGACTTCGTTGTGACTACTTCATATCATGGATGAGGTCTTACAGATACAATCTCTACCTTCTATAAACTCCCACCACTCTTTGTAATTAGTTACAGCAACTATTGCTTTATGGTTATAGGAGTAATCGTGTCCTATTCTTTATTAGATCACAATACTTGAAAGCTAACACCATTCCCCAATAGCTTCTCATACAGTAATTGGTGTAGAGCAGACACACAGTATGAATTGAATTATGTTTCTATATTTTAATAGGCTCTGAGAACCTTCAGTGTTTCATCAATATTACTTTCACGTTTTATTTGAAAGTGCTATATTCTTTTAAACAGGCTTTTTAATAAATCTATTGTTTAATCTTTTCAATCATTTTATGAAGTCCATATGAATTAGTAATAGTTACATGTATAGATGAACTGAATTGGTCTGGTAAGGTTTCAATGATGCCCCTAGGACACCACAGTATGTGGGAAGCAGAGTTAGAGGAGGTAGTAGATTTCTGGACCTCTTTCTGTATCACAGGACTGTGGTAGGAGCTAAGACTACACTCATCAATGAGGTGGATGGATCTAGTTTCTCCCTTCACAAGACAAACTCTCTAGAGCAGTGGTTCTTAACTGGGAACTATTTCGTCCCCCACTCACCATGGCCTGGGGACAATTGGAAATGTTTGGAGACATTTTGGATTTTCACTTCAGGGTGGAAATGACTGTCATCTAGTGGGAAGTGGCCAGAGATGCTCTTAACATACTACAGTGCACAAGAAAGTATTCTTCCTGCCGAATCATCAGTAGTAAGAAGGCTGAGAAACTCTCTTCTAAATTTAGCTCGAGAATGAATGGCATGAAGTCTCTGTAGGAAACAATACCAGATAAGGATAAAGAGATAGGTTTGCAACTGATGATAGGGCTTTTTCAATGCTGAGCTGAAGAGTATAAAATTTACCCTATACATCAAGGATTGGCAAACTATGGCCAGTAGACCAAACCTAGCCTATTATTTCTGGAAATAAAGTTTTATTGGAACACAATCACACCCATTTGTATGTAGTGCAAAAGTAACTACAGGGGCAGAATGAAATAGTTGCCACAGAAATGATATGGCCCCCAAATCCTGAAATACTACTGTCTGGCCCGATGTTAGGTTGGGTGCTCTGCTGTTCTGTCATACAATTTGTAATGTGTTTTTGAATAAGGGGTCCAGTAATTTCGTTTTACATGGGCCCTGAAAATTATGTAGCCAATTCTTCATGAGCAATCTAATCTTAAAATAAATAAGTTCTCCATAGAATACAGAGCTTTAAAATTGTTTGATTCCTCACTTATTTGCATGGAAATCCTATTTTAGAAACACTCATGTTTGTGGTCTGTGGAAGTAGAACAGTATTTTCCATGGAACAGTGCTATACCTTTGTGTAGCTATCAAGTAGAAAATTAATAATGGTACATAGAAAAACAGGGTACTAACACCATACTTTTGGCTTAGGAGATGAAATAGCCCAGTCCAAGTTCAATGTGATTACGTTTAACTAAGGAATTGAGCCCAGAAGAACCCCTGAAAGGACCAAAATCCCTCCTTCTAAAATAGAACTGTCAGTGTTTCAGGTACTACTGGGCTGATTTATTAAAGGGCCTGACATCGCACTAAGACGGTTTTAGGCAGAGCTTCTGTGGTTTACTGAATTTCAAAATGTTGAATTAGATTATGAGGAGATCATTTCCTTTCCAAATCCTTTTCAGTCATTCTTATTTCTATAGGGAGGAAGACCTAAATTGGTCTTTCACATGTCTATATTACTTTCCAAATGCCATTTTAAACAAAGAGAGAGCAGACCTCAAGCTCAAGCCTTTACCAGGTCATGGTATAAATAGATAACATTTAATCTATTTTGCCTTTTTATTGCATATTTTTACAATTATCTTCTATGCATGATAAATGGCACTGGTTCCAAATTATGGTGGTGATATTAAGTTTTATTTTGAAACAGATGTAAATAAAAATGTATCTGCAGATATATCTTATACTGTGAATGCAATACAGGAATGATCACAGCATTAATGAGACTGCTACGGTTATTAAGATGAGAGCTTTATTAAAGGAAGCCTGACTATTTAGAGGAAAATGTAGCCATCTACCTTGTGCGTCATCAGCCTGCAATTCATGTATGTTGTGGTTATTACTACCCATAAATCATACGCTATTCTGTTTGGCACTCACTTAATAGAAGATTATAAAAAATCATGCTGCACAGAATAAATCAAAGTAAAACAAATATTATAAACCTAAAGAAGGCAAACAAGCAGGAATGATAATTTGACTAACCTTGTTAGTCGGAAAGCTGCTTACTTCAGAAGGTCAACAACATACACTCACCATTATAAGTACAGAAGTAAAATTAGCTATGTAAGAAAATTAGAAAAAAAGGGTCCCCTACTAATAATAATAGAAAGAGGAAGCCACTTTATTTTAATAATAGCTAATTTGATCAAAGGACCATCTCCTAAGGGTAATAGAAAGGAAATTGGTTGGTTTGAAATTACCACAATGTAAAATTGATGGACATTGAACTGTGGACAAAATATTCACATTACAACAATACTTCTATGCTAAATCTCTTCAAAAAGATTTTCCATTACTTAATTGTAGTTATTCTGAAGATGTGCTTTGGAAAAGGGGTACTCACTTTCTGCCAGTTAAAATTCCTCCAAATTGACATACTAAAAAAAGAGACCATAGAAGGTGTTATTTCCCAAATTTCTTCTTAAAAATCTCGGCATTTCTTTTCTAAGCTTAGGTCTTTGCGTATAATCTAATCAGCATGAATTCAAAATGATAAGGATTAGTCATCAGAGTTTAACAAGCTAGTTATTCAGTAATTTCCTAAGAATCACATATTTATATGATTTTTAAAGAAATTTAACAGGTATAAGTTATTTTCAAAGGAGACACCAAATGTTATTAAAATGCATATATTTGACAAATTATTGTGATACTATAGTATACAAAATAATATACAGATACCAGAGTCAAACTATACTAATCTAATTTCCTAATTCAGTAAACCCAGAACACACACACACATAGAGTCACTGTGACAAAGTCCATGGAAATAGTTAATCATTGAGTATGAAACGTCTTTCCCCTATGGCAATTAGGAGCAATAGAACCAGGACTTCTAGGCTGAAAGGGAAAGGATCTCCCTTGATTTTCAGCATATGAGGCACAGCAATAGAAGGTCTGTCCCTCAGTCAATCAAACAACAAATATTTGTTCAATGCATATCATCTAGGTGGCATGTGGACCTGCACAGTGGGTATGACGAGTGACACATGAGGAGAGTCTTACTTTTTAGAACTCACAGTGCAGCTACATAGTCAAAACATAAATATGAAACAAAGATGCTATACAATACAAAGTGTCCTCCCTCAAACCAGCAGCAGGTTGCATTTGAGCCTCCAGGGAAAGCCCTCAGCAGACAGAGGCAGGCAATTTGGCCCTATTTACATTCATGAGGATGCAAAGTCAGAATCCTAGCCCAAATGTTTTCACCTTTTCCCCCTAATTAAAGCTGACATTTTATTTATGACATATTGAACCAAAGAAAACAATCTCAGAACTGCTATTTCGAAGAAAGACATTTTCTCCTAGATCCAGAGATATTTCCATTTTAAAAGCAGATACCTAGTTAAGGTCAAGAGACTCTTCTGTAACAGTGGGATTTGGCGTGAAGGCTGGCAGATGAGTGGAAGGAGATTGTTTTGAGGTAAGAGGGGCCTTGGTCCTCCTGTTTGGCCATCCGGTCCCTGGCAGCCAGCCTGTGGCTGAGGCCAGATCTGGTTACCAAGCAGTTTGCTACTCTGTTGCTTAGTGACTTGAGCTACAGACCATCATTCCCAGCTGGCTCTTTTGGAACCAAACCCTAATAGATTTCTGATTTGATCCTTCTCCTCAGAGCTCAAGTCTTTTATGTCTTTTTCCCTGAATGATTAAATATAAAATTATCTTCTGATTGGCTTTGTTTTTTATATCTCTTATTTAAAAACCACTGTAAATCAGAATGTTTTCTGTTGACCTTGAAACCCTTCTTTATAAAAGGCATATATTTCTCCTCTACATACATACATTGTCAGAAGAAAGGATGTCAACTTTCAGGAAAGCTACATGTGTAAAAACACAAACTAAGATTCCACACCAATTAAAATTCTGTGTCTCCCCTTCTTTTAACTAACTAACTACCATTTTGTAAAATATTTGAATATTCATTGTGATAGCTTCCATACACATGAGGGGTTGAGTAATACTTGTGAATGTGATACTTAGACCACAGAAGGGAGATAGGGAGTCAGACAGACCTGGGTTCAAGTTTCAACTCTAATGGTTTTGGTTTATATAGCTGAATGATCTTAGCTACATCTTCATATGCCAAGTACAACTTATATAAACTTAAACTCTGTTGTTTTGAAGAACTAATGTGCATAAAGTACCCAACGCATAGCAGGGACCAAATCATTGATGATTATATTATATTAATAATGAACCTAAGGTTACAGAGCCAAGGGTTATTATGAACCTAATGTTTTTATTTTGAAATTAAATTACATAAATTCTTCTCACAGCAATTCTTTAAGATCTCACCTTGAGAATAAGTGTTTTATCTGAAATACTTAGAACACATTTATGTCCTTAAAATTGCACATGAAATGATTTTTCTGTTTTGCTTAAATAGTAAAAAAGACTCATGTTAAGATGATATAAAATCGAGAATCTAAGTAAAAGAGGATTTTAAATGAGAATTTTTGTAATGATCTACAGAGTTTCATATTTTCTACCTAAAACCATGGCTTCCAGATGGTGTCGTAAAGCAAATATAATCAATATTCTCATTCTGAAGGCTCTGAAGCCTTTGCACTTCGCTTCGTATGAGTCACAGAATTATTAAAGAATCCTGCCTCCTGTCTTTAAACACGCAGTCTCTACCACACTCTATTACGGCAGCAAGTTGGAACTTGTCTTTAATTACTTATCTTAAATGAACTGCAGTTTGTTATCACTTTGTAAATTTAATTAGTATTTTTTTTAACTTGTAAATATCAAATGCCATTATAACCATGTGACTTGTGAACAGAAAGCCTACAATTCTAAAAGGTTGAGTAAACAAGGTCAAATATAAAGTGGCCAGCAGACCTGGAAATGGATGGCTTCAACTATACTGAATTAATCACAACTTTAAAAACATGATTTTTCTCAAAAGCCAAACCATTAAAAAAAAAAAAAGAAAGAAAGAAAAACCAAGGTCATATTTTTGCTACTGGAGATAATAAAGTTTCTTCCTAAAACTGCTACTTGAACAAATTTGGTAACGTCCTGTCTAAGAAAAAATAGTGCTGAAACTCATTTAGTTATCTAAATTCATAGGAATATTTTATTCATAGAGACATTTATACAAAGAATAATTTTTTAATCAAAGCTGTGATTTAAATAATTTTAATGAACTTCGAAATTCAAGTTTTTATTTTCTTTTCACCAACGTTTCTACCAAGTTTGCAAGAAAGAGTGTTTTAGTTTGGAAGAGTTTTCGGCATAGTAGGAATGGCTACAGCTAGCAGAGACTGGCTTCATATCTTTTTTCTTTCCTTAAGAAATGTCAGTGGTTATGGGAAATATACAAGAGTAATAAGCTGAGAGGTCATTCGATGTTTTCTTCATTTTTTTCTCAGTTAACTAATTGTAATAATTTAATCTTTGTAATTTCTTAAATATTTTAAGTTGATTAACATGTTCTTTAAGAAGAGTATCTTCCTAGGTCTTTTGATGTTAGGAAAGGCAGTGTCTTTCAAATACCTTTTAGAAGTTACAGACACCCTCTTCTCTCAGTGCCTCCACCTTCCATGATTGCCATTGAATGCAACAGCCAATTATTCCACGGACCTGGCTAAATACAAGGGCTGACTGGCACCACGCAAATGTGCCCAGGAACTTCCTGGTGCACTCCTCAGATGATTTCTGCTGGAAACTTCTCCCCACCTCCTGGTACCACCCTTTAACTGCAGCCCTCCTCTGCATTCCTAGCTGCCAAGAGAGTACCAGCAACGTTCTCGTCTGGATATTTTCACCTTAAGAGACAGAAAAGAGATAACTTTACAGCAAAGTTGGGCAAATGTAGGATAGGTGAAATAAGGAAGAATTCTCAAATAGAATCAATAGATAATGTCTTTGAAAACCTACTCAGTTTAGGTGTGTGTGTTTGTGTTTAACCTACAAACTCTGAGTGGATTTCACCTTTACCAGTAGCAAAGGCTTTCTTTCTCCTTCTGTGACAAAAAGAAAATTTATAGCACATTTCTCTCTTAGCAACAATAAAAGCAACTACAGGTTGCTGAAGGAATGATGATTCATGAAAGCAAATGTTTATTTTTAAACATGAGCAAGTTTATGTCTAATGCCAAGGCCTGATAAAGAGAAATGTATAATAAATAAACATACAAAAAAAGGCCAAACCATTTATCTAGCTACTGAGAAATTTTCAAGATTTTCTAAATCTTATCTTTCAAAAATTCACATAAAGGGCGGCGTCTGTGGCTCAAAGGGGTAGGGCGCCAGCCCCATATGCTGGAAGTGGTGGGTTCAAACCCAGCCCTGGCCAAAAAAAAAAAAAAAAACTCACCTAAAGAGATTATTTTGTTGTTAAGGTTGTTAGTAAATACTTCTTCTACCTTTGGATATGTTATAATTAAAAGCACACATAAACACACGGGAATTATAAAGATAATACATTTGAGTTTTACCTGTTCAATATGTTTCCCAAGGAAGTCCTATTGCCTGATTTCACTTGCATACACTAGAGCATTTTCCTCCGTACAGTGCACACAGCACAGTGTAAACCCAAAATCTTTTGTGTCTCTTGAGAATTTCCTCATCTAGTCCTTAATCAGAAATATAATCCCCATCGTATTATTTCTTAGAAAATCACATTTGGCTTTTATCATATTTGTCATTAAAAATGTTTTTGAGAGATATATAAATAAATAAACCTGAAGGATATTAATGAGTGTTATCCAGAAATATTAGTTTTTAATGGTTAATTTCTCCAAAATAGCTTGACAGTACTTGAAAATATATCCTAACCTGACTCTTAAATTCAGGAAATTGCATCTCCTCCATTATAGGAAAATTACTCAATATTTTTCACTGTAACGATACAGTCACTTAGCTTGAAGTATGATACCGAAGGCTAGAGTAACAATAATCTAGGATTAGATTAACAGTGGGCTTTTTAGAGGCAAATCAATGCACAGTCATGCATCACTTAATACATCAGTAGGCATTTTCATCATTGAGTTCTATAGTTATCTAGGCTACAGACCTTCACGGCATGTTGCTACACTGAACGCTGTAGACAACTATAACTTTATTGTTAAGTATTTATATATCTAAACATATATAAACATAGAAAGTACAGTAAAAATATGATATAAAAGATTTAAAAAATGGTGTGCCTCTATAGGGTACATAACCCTGAGTGAAGCTTTCAGGACTGAATGTGGCTCTGTCTGATTCAGCGAGTGAATGATGAGTGAATATGAAGGCCTAGGACATCGTTGCATATTACTGTAGGCTTTATAAACAATGTATACTTAAGCTACACTAAACTTATTTAAAATGTCTTCAATAAAAATCAGCTTTAGCTTACTGTTATGTTCTTACTTTATACAATTTTTAATTTTTGTACCTTAATGACTTTTGTAATAATACTTTGCTTAAAACACAAAGACCTTGTATAACTATACAAAAATATCTTCTTTTTTTATGTCTTTATTCTATAACATTTTTTATTTCTAAAACTTTTAGACTTTTTTTTTTTTACCTTTTAAACTTTTTTGTTCAAAACTAAAACCTAAACACACACCTTAGCCTAGGCCCACACAGGCCAAGGATCATCGGTGTCACCATCTTTGACCTCTATGTCTTTTTGCCTCACTGGAAGATCCTCAAGGCAGTAACACACAGGGAGCTGTCATTGCCTATGAAAACAATGCCTCTGGATTATCTACAGAAGGAATTCCTTGAGGCTATTTTACAGTAAACTTTTTAATTTTTTATAACTATAAAAGGGTTAAAAAAAACCTTTCTATACTCTAAAATGATGATAAATAGTATAGTAACTATATACATCAATAACAGTTACTTATTATCAAGTATTACACACTGTACCTAATTGTGTGTGCCAATCATTTTATATGTTGGCAGCTCAGTAGTTTGTTTCTACCAGAATCTTCACAAACACATGAGTAATGCTTTGTGCTACAAGTTCACTAGGTGACAGGCATTTTTGAGCTCCATTATAGCTTTATGAGAGCACTTTTGTATCTTCGGTCTGTTATTGACTAAGACATCCGTATGTGGTGCATGACAGTAAACTATTTGGTAGTTGAAATGAACGATCCAGGTCTACATGCATCAATAAAGCTTGACTGCCATAACATGGAGTAATAAAGAGCGAGTTGCTAAAGGATAGATGCAGAGGGTGCCAAAAAATGTGTTCACATTTTTAAAAAGGAAAAAACTGTACTAAAATTGTAATACTCAAGTCATGTTTGACTTCTACAATTACAAGAGATACAAGATACAACATAAACATTATGGTTATATATTGAGTATTATAATTTTTCCTTTCTTAAAATGTCTATGTATTTTTTCCTCTCTTAAAACATTTATACATACTTTTGCCACCCTCTGTATATCATATATGCACATACATATTTTTATGTATGATATATACTCCTTGCTTTTTTCCCTTGATAGGATGGCATAGAATAGTGTATATGAACTGGCACACACAGAGAGCACATATGTGTGAAGAAAGAACACACTGATGTCAGGACTCTGAGGGAAGGCAGGAGACTAGGATGAGGATGGCTCTAGTAGTAGCCATAGAATTTTATTCTAAAAAAAAAAAAAAGAAGAAGAAGAAGAACTGATACGAACAATGGTAAAATACTTAAATTTTTTAAATCTAAGTGGTGAATATATGAATTTATATTACAGAAATATGTAATACTAAATTATTTTTTTAAAGAATGTGTGATAAAAGAGCAGAAGTTTTGTGATTTAAATGTTCCTAAAGAGTAACTTTTATGTTCCCAAAGACCAAAAACCTTCTGTTCTAACTTGTTCTTCTGACTTTATTTAGTCCTAATCCCCCAAAGGTGCTTATAATTTAACGAGGAAAGAAGTCTAAAATCTATAAAGTATTTTATGACTGTTTGATTGTCCTAAAGTAAACCAGTAATGGAAGTTTTCTTTATCAGAGATTCCACTGACCTTGGAGTCCTGCTGATGTCAGAAAGAATCCCCTACTCAGATGAAATCTGAGTCATGGATATAATCACTAGACTATAAGGTATTATATGTTTAATACAAACAGTAAAACAAGAGTATGGAAAAGCAAAGACACAGAGTTCTATTCCTAAGACAATATCAGTGTTCAATACCTATTAGCTAGGGATCTAATGTAATGGTTATTAATAAGCATTGATAGAATACCAGAGGAAAGATGTGCTACAGAAATTTGAAGAAGGAACAGATTACTTCCAGTTGGGAGAACCTGAGGAAGCTCTCAGGAAGAGCAAGAACTTGAAGTATGTGTAGAATGGGAGTGGGCAGAGAAGAGGCACCAAACCCAATGGTTCTGCCTCACAAATGTCTCTCCTATATTGTCTCTTATATTCATAAAACTGATGTACAGTATTCCTTTGAACTCTTGCCTCTTCACTTCACTGTGGTTTATCCACAAAAATTTCTAGTATATGGTTAATAATCTAGAAATGTATTGATCAATTTATTTTTATTTTTTCGAGACAAGAGTCTCTCTGTCACCCAGGGTAGAGGGCCGTGGCATCATCATAGCTCACAGCAATCTCAGTCTCTTGGGTTCTGGAAGATGTCTTCGTGCCTTACCCTCCCAAAAAGCTGGGACAATTGGCACCCACCAGGATGCCCAGCTGGGTTTTCTATTTTTAGTAGAGACAGGATCTCGCTCTTGCTCAGGCTGGCTTTGAACTCCTGAACTCAAGCAATCAAACTGCCTCTCTTGGCCTTACAGAGTGCTAGGATTATAGGCTTGAGCCACTGTGCCCGGCCTCTCTAATGTTGAAATTCAAACATCATCCTAAAGGGTCATGCAAACAAGGTCTGGAAAAATGGGCATATGGCAAATAATAAAAAAAAAAAATACTATCTTACAATGATACTCACTAAGTGTCCAGCCCAGACCAATACACTTTAATTTACACATAATTCCACTTCAACCACAACCCCAAATAGATAGGATTCCCAGAAAATTGAGCGACACAGAAACTGATGCACATGTTAAAGTAACTTGTCCTACGTCGTGCAACCAATAAATGAGAAGTCAAAATTTAAGCTTAAGTGGTCTGGTTTTTGACTACTTAGATGCTCTCTGAGTGATGTGGCACCTGAAATATTGTACCAACTGAGTATGCTACTCTTCCAAAGTGCTACGAAAACCCAAATGAAGTCTAGATAAAAATTATAGGATTTACCTGGTTAATATAGCATATGTGTATAAAGGTGAAATAACCAGGTGTTTAGTTGAGAAAAGACTTTTTAAAAAGCATGAGAATACTAAAATGTTAATTAATAAACTCATCTAGCAGGTATTTATTAAGCATCCACCACCGACCAGCCATCATGCTAAACATGAGTATACCAAGATGAAAAGAATAGGGTCTTGGCTCTCTGCTGGGTTATTCCAAATCATTTGCCTAAAGAGCTACATAATGGAAGAGAGAAACGATTTTAGCTGGAGGGAAAGAGACTTCAACTGTTTATAAGCAAGTCTTTCCAATCAATAGATCTATTGAGCTATAGAATTGCTTCTGCGTGATCCTCACTCGGGATGTTTACAGAGAGTTTCAAGGACGAGTCATCACAGATGCTGTTCTAGGAATTCAACTATGATTGAGAGGGTGAATCAGGGAGTCATTAACACACTGTGACAGAAATGGGCTAGCTCTTCCCCAAATCTGTTCTACCTTATTTCTTGATCTGAGACATGTTTCCTGGCCTCCTGTGCAGTTAGCTGTCATCACAGAACTGAGTTCTAAACAGGGGAATACCAGTACCAATGATGTGTGCCCTTCTAGGCCTGCCTTGTAAAAACTCACACTTGCCATCCTTTGTGGTCTTTCCCCGATTCAGCTGCGCCTGGTGACCTTGGGAATCACATGTTACAAACACTGGAACCACACAATGGTAGGATTCCTGGTCCCTGAAGCACCCTCAGGCAGCCTGTCTCTCTACAAAAAGCAGAAGTAAGAAATAAATATTCACTGTCAATCCCTGAGATTTGGGGAGTATTTTGTAGAAGATGATTAACTCAACTAAAACAGATGTCTTCCAGTACTTTTTCTACTGAAGTATAAATTATTTGAAGCCACTAAATAGTTCTTGCTCCATTCTGTAATCATTAGATACAAACTAAACATGTTAGACTTAGTAGGTATTAAATATGTGCACATCAAATGGAGGGGAATACCAGGAGCAGAAACCAACGTTCTGAGGCAGGAACATACAAGGCATGTATTTAAATAGCTGATAAACTCATTTAGGGAGGGACAGAAGATTTCAGTGTGCTAGTAGTAGCAGCAAATATCAAAAATATAGATATAGATACATACATAGATATATATAGATAGATATGTCAGAACTATTTGAAATTTATTTTTAAAATTTTGCATAGTGCTTAGTACAAATTGCAGAGGCACAGATGGGATGATATTTATCAGAAGATGCCTGTCGATATTCTTGGGACTCACTGAACCAATAAGGAGAGTTGGAGATAGTCTTCCCAGCTCCCTTGCTGATGGCACTCAGTCCATGAGGGAAACTGCTTCCTTCTGAGCTACTGAAAATCAGTATCTCGGTTTGTAATTTTCATTTCCAGTGGTCTCATTACGTTTCCCTAACCTGGCTAAGATCTGATACACCAAAATGAAATACTGGTAGAAACTGTGTTCTTGGCTTTTCTCCAAACAGCACCAGAAAAGGAAGTGCCAGAAATTTCAGAAGAAAGTCTGTTTTCATGAGATTTCCTGCCTTCCTCACATCTCAACATGTCCAAATAGTTCAGATAACCTTCAGCTGAACTCTTAAGTTGCTTCACTTACACTGAAATCAAGCCGCTGAGTCCAGGATCTCCCATTCGGCAATAGGTACAATTTAGGAAGTATAATGATAAAGCAGCTCAACCAAAAGAGACATTGGATCCCAAAATCCTGGTCCCGGCTCCTTATGAACTCAGGCCAGCTTTCCTGCTCTGGACCCTGACGCTGGCTCTTGAGCCAAACCTCTCCTTCAGAGCATCAGAAGTGTTTAGCTAAGCCCTTCTTTTATTTACTGCTTATTGCTGACAAATTTTTTTTTTCAACAAAATCTTCCTCAGAGAGAAGACATCATTTCCTAATAAGTTCTTTAAGACTGAAAAAGTCTGTTTATCTCGACTATCATACCTAACCAAACGCAGAAATGCCATCTAGGTGTTAAGATCCTGGGGACAACAAGTCCACTTTCCCTATCAGAGACCCAGCTACCTAAATTCAGAATTTTGAGGCTGGACACGTCTTTGGGTGCAACTTGCTTTTTACCCGCTTTGCCATCTGTATTTATCCACAACGCGTTCCTGGGCATGGCCATGTTACTGGTTTAGATCTGATTCTCTTTACTTTGGGTGCTTTCTTCCCAGACTCTAGTTGGCCTTTGTCCCCTCCATTCCTGGTACACTTTTTGGTTTGCTATGGAAAAACTATATAAAAATTATTCAGTCGGTTTCTCAATTAACATACCTGTCTACTTCTCTTTGTTATGCTGTTTTCTTTATCATAATTTATACTCATCTCACCAAGTACCCACAAACCTACTTTTACCTAAAAATACGTATCACAGACACTAGTACTGAGACCCAGGGATCAGAGCCTGGAATCTCCCTCCTGTCAGGTAGAAGCTACCAATACGCTCACGCAGTGGTTTATTTTAATATTTGTTTTTTTCAAGAATCCTCCAGAAAAAATACACGGAAACATATGCATAAAATAAATTCATCCATTACAAAGAAGATAAAAACATTTCAAAAAGATCAAAATCACTGGCAAAACCTTCTAACAATCTAAATTCAAAGAATACAACAATCACTACCAAGTGCCAGCCTGCAACTTTCTGCGCGGAATTCCTAATCCCTTTCTTCTGTCCTTTGTAAAGGGCATGTTTGAGTCTGTAAATGCTGTTCAAGTCAGCAGTGGGAAGGGGTTTTATGCGGACACACCGTTATCCACCCACACAAACCCACCTGCTGTCCGCATCTTTGTTTAAGTGGGACCAGGATAGGAAGCAGAGCCAACTGTCATCAACCCCCACCCCGCTCCCTTTTTCTGGTTCTTTCTCTCCCAGGCTGTTGTAGAACCTGGCAGGCATATTAGTTTCAGAAATCAAAGAAACGCCACCACGCAGGTATGGGAGTAAAATCGCATTCTCATTAGACATCTGGAAGCCAATTTTCTTGTAGGAACTTGCAATAGGAATTGAACTTTGCGAAGCACCCCCACCTCAGCCACTCCTACTCCGATCCCTGGGATCCCTGCCCTGGCTGGGGCATTTGTGGGATTTGTGGTTGAAGTAGACTACTTCCGACGAATTCCAGGTGAGGAGTGACAGTGATCCTCCCTCCCCACCCGGACCTGAAAGGCAGGAGGCACAGAGACCGCGGGCGGGTGGGTGCCGAGCTTACCACGTATGCGCCACGGTGAAGCGCCGCTGCTTGGGGATGTTGCTGCTGAGAAGCATCCTGCGCAGCAGCCGCGGGGAGTTTCGCGGAGAAATCACCGGAGAGAGCTTGGGGGAAGCTGGTTTCCTCCCTGTCTTGGACTTCTCATGCTGCAACAGGTTTTCTCGCAAGGATTTCACAAGATCTTCGTTCAGCCATGGGTTTGAACAATGCGGATTATCCACTTCGGGGACTGTTAAGGTGTCCGGGCTTGTCGTCTGCTGAGCCATTTTCCTGGTCAACTTTGTACAGTTGGCAACAATCCAGCGCAACGTGGTTCCCTGGCCTCCTTCCAGTGATTTTTTTCTGGCCCTGGAGTCCGGGAAACGTCCGGGAAAGCAGGTGGGATCCAGCTGTGTCAGTTCATTCGGGCTCCCGCCTCAGGCTCTTGGTGGAGACGCGCTGGGCGAGGGCGAGGACGCGGCGAGCGCACTCCTCGGCGGAAGCCTGCTAAACGTCACTCCTCCTCTCCGAGCCCCTGCCAAAGATCACTGACGGCAGAGGAACATGGAGGGAAGCCACCGAGCTAGCAGGGCTTTTGTCCGCGCCACAAAGCAGCCTGTTAAACTATTGGAACTAATGCGCCGCAGCTGCTGGCTGACTTCTGCTTATGTGCATAAAAAGTCCTGGGGGGAGGGCTCAGCCATCAGATGCCTGCTGCTCCGCTGTTTGGCCAGTCTTTCCATTTGCTTATTCCTGAATCCAAAGGAAAAAAAAACTTTGAACTTGACCTTCCTCTCCCGCAGGGCTATTTATCTCTCTGCAGGCTATGTTCATAAAAGAAAACTGCCAGGCCTTTGGTGTGTTTTCTGTGTATCTGAAGAATAAACGAGCAGCGACTAGGCAAGGAGAGGATTTGCCTGCTTACTACACTCAACGTGGTGCACCGTGTAAGTCAAACCACAGAGAATAAAACGGGCTACCTCACCCCAGTTATAACCAACAAAAGGTTTACGAACACTACACGTGGAACACGACGGGCTGCTATTGTGTTGGACCAAGTTGTTCATAATGCCCCTCTCAAAGCACTGAGCGTGGGAGATTCTAACAGGAGATGCATATAGCTTCAACAGACTTATTTAGAGAGGTTTAAAATTGAAAAGGAGAAATTACTTTGCTACTGGCAAGGCACATAAATGGTATAATAGGAAAGTAAGCGGTAAAACCAATTAAATCTCATTCGTGTGGACGCTAGGAGTGCAGACATTAAACGCACTGGAAAGGAATCAATGAAACCTTTGATCAGGGATTTTCCTGGCAGACTAGCTCATCAAATCACATTTCTCAGGATCTAAGAATATTTTACATTAAAAAAAAATAATAATATCTTGGGCAGCACCTGTGACTCAGTGAGTAGGGCACCGGCCCCATATGCCGAGGGTGGCGGGTTCAAACCCAGCCCCGGCCAAACTGCAACAAAAAAATAGCGGGTGTTGTGGTGGGCGCCTGTAGTCCAGCTACTAGGGAGGCTGAGGCAAGAGAATCTCTTAAGCCCAGGAGCTGGAGGTTGCTGTGAGCTGTGTGATGCCACGGCACTCTACCAAGGGCCATAAAGTGAGACTCTGTCTCTATTAAAAAAATATCTATCTATCTATCTATCTTTCTATCTATATCTATATCTATATATAAAATATCTTGGGAAGGAGCTTCAAAATGCATCCAGATGAAATGGGAACTGGAATAGTCTGAGCCTGGCTTTCTTGTGGTTTCTACGATTACTATTAAGGCAATTTTACGAGTTTCTCCTAGCTCTCCTCTTGGTTTCTCCACTCTAAATTTCAATTCCATTCTTACTCCCAAAGAATATTTACCAATGCAGAAGATTTTATCACTGTGCAACATTTACCATTTAGTGACAAGGTCTCTTAGTGAATTAAAATGATTTTATACATATATAAATTATATATATACACATACAAATACATACATATACATATATACATAGTATATGCTATTTTATATATATATATATATATACACAAGCTACATTCATCACATGTTAGAATCTCACATGTTCAGTGTTTTGAATATATGTGTATTTTATATATATATATCTACAAATTGGGATGAGGGGCTGACAACTGCATTAGAAGCTGTGCAAAACAAATATAAAATGCTCGCTCTCAAAGAGCTTATATATGTTATTTAGAAGAAAGGACTAGACAATGCTTAAGAAAAGACACCAGGTGGTGCCCATAGCTCAGTGGTTAGGGCACTGGCTGCATTTGTCGAGGCTGGTCAGTTGAGCTGGCTGGGGCCAGCTTAAACAACAATGACAACTGCAAAAAAAAAAATACCGAGTGTTGTGGTGGCTGCCTGTAGTCCCAGCTACTTGGGAGGCTGAGGCAAGAGACTCGCTTAAGCCCAAAAGTTTGAGGTTGCTGTGAGCTGTGACACCACAGCACTCTACCCGAGCTGACAGCTTGAGACTCTTGTCTCAGAATAAAAAAGAAAGGAAGAAAGGAAGAAAGGAAGAAAGCAAGCCTGGAAATTGATCTAATCGGGTGGAGCAAAATTTAGTGAAAGGAGTATGCAAATGTAATGAGTGAACTCCAAACTGAAGTGAAGCCTAAAAGGAAAAGACAAAAATTAATGAAATAAAGTTAAGAAAAAGCACACTCCACGATGAAGAACTAGATTGTGCAAATGAAATAAAGAAACAAGTTTTAAACTAAACAAAAAGCACAACAGTAAATAGATATAAAAGTTAGACAAGAGAACAAAGTAAAAAAAAATAACATGAAGTACACTAACATGGAAAAAAACAATTCCGCTTTCTAAAGATTTAGTTCCATTCAACAAGCATCTCTGGGCATTTATTTTGTGCTATGCACTATACTAAGCACTCGAGGGTATTTAGTTAAAGATTAGCTTGATGCTGTATCTGCCCTCAGGGAGCTTAGGGTATAGTAGGACAGAAGACAAATACAAAACCATTAAGTGCCCAGAAAAGAGCCTAGAGCTGGACATATTTAAATTTTTGGCTCTCTCCATAATGATACAGGCTACATATTGAAGATATGGAGAGAGAGAGAGAGAGAGAGAGAGAGAGAGACAGAGAGAGAGACAGAGAGACAGAGAGAAAGATTTCAAGGACTTCTAGGTTCTAGTTCTTGCTTTCGGTTACCCCACAGAGGGTACTTGATAAGAGTAAACTGTTTACATGCTGGTCTTCTCATACATAGTATGACATTCAGGACGCTCAGAGAGACTGGGAGCTTTGTTGATGGTCACAACTAAGCTGAAGTAGAAGATATAACAGCAGTCTGTTAAAAATGTTTTGAGTATTGTGGCTAAACATGGACTAAACCTGAATGAAGGCATTCTCCAAGTCTCATTCCTTTGGTGTTTGTTAAAAGACTCCATTGTAGAAGCAGGATTGGAGGCCTCTTTGCAGATCCCTACAGACTACCATTATTATCAGTTCTGTTTCTTAACACCTACAAAAATCCTCCTGAATCCCCCAAATGATGTATGAAATCCATGCTGCTTTAAAAAAATAATAATAATTTTGTTTTGAGAATTCTTGCCACTCCTTCGAAAAATCCAGTGTTTCCAATCAGGCTTGAAGGTCACTACCTTAGAAAATGCAAATTGTAAAGTTCTGAAGATAAGCAAAGGTGGGTATGGTTTGGGTAGCCTGACAATTTTCTTTATATTAATGCAGAGGGTCTGAGGGAGCTCTTCCAATGGGAGTGTTTCACAGCTTGCCTTTTCACAAAAATCTTTTTAAAATTAGATGTCAAGACTTATCTGAAAAACACTATTCTGTGACAGCCAAATAAGGCCTTAGGTTTTAACAGGTGGAAATTTGAAAGTGGGAGACATGTTTTGATAAAGTCACCCACGCCTAGCGTAGCAGATAACATCTCTTAACTTCACAAAAGTTTTCCTTGATACCTCTTTGTGGATTTCCAAATTTGTTTGCTTTTTGTAGGTTATTCGGAATCCTTGAAAATGTTTTGTTTCATTATTTATAGACAGTAAAACAAAGAAGACAAGATTTGCACATGCTCTGAGACAAAGATTGGAAAGTGTGCCCTTGTTGCCATGAGGACAAGCAAGGCTGGATTTTCCACAATTGAAAGGGAGCAGTGACATGGCTCATTCAAAAGAATGAACAAATTAAAGTGATTTACATTTGACTGTGGAAAACATCATATGATTCTCCCAACTATGTTTTACTTGGGTAAATATGAATTGAAATAAGATTGCTTTCAAATTGCCCATAGGATGTGGTCCATAGAAATAACTATAAGGGAGAGGTTATGTTGTCTAGTGGTTAAGAAGGTGTGGAGTGTGTTTGGAGCCCAAAAGCTAGTTATAGACCCCGGCAGTACTGCTTACTAGCTGTGTTACTTTACTTGTCTTTGGCCCAATTCCTCCTCTGGGAAGTAGAATGATGATGATGATCCTAGTAACTATTGCATAAGAATGCTCCAAGAATTAAATGTATTAATGCCCATGATATAAAGTACAGTAGAACTCTGTAAGTTGACCACCCAAGGGACTATAACAAACTGGTTGATATACAGAGGTGGTCAACATAAGGAATTAGGTCTATTGTACATAATGTGGTGCATGTCTGGTCTGTGCAAATTAGGTCAACTTAAGGACGTGGTCACTGTAGGGAGGTGGCCAACAATGGAGGTCCAACTGCATTTAGAAGAGTGCTTGGTACAGAATATACACCCAGAAGATAATACTACCACTAGGTGATACAAGAAGCTTTCACAAATTCACACTTAGTAGATGTCAGCTATGTATAGCATAAAATGAATTTTATATTTTATTTTACTTTATTTCTGCAATGACCCTTAGGAAGTTATTTTTGTACAATTGTTTTATAATGAGGACATGAGGACATTAAATAACTTGCTACAGGTCAGACAGTTCAACAATCCCAGCAGAAGTATTTGAATCTGTGTCTACGATGTGTCAGGACCTCTCTTATTTTGACCTACCCTATACCACCCCCAAAATATTTAACATTGATTAGGGTTATTTCTATGGAAAACAGTAGACATCTGAGTCCCCTGAGTTTTTGGTCTAGTTAGCACTAACTTCTGTCCTTGGCAGCCCTGAGAACGAGCACAGTGACAGCCTGTGAAGCCTGCCAAGTCATGACGTTCCTACAGAGGTGTGGTAGCCAAGAAGGGCAGCTGGAGGTGGAATTCCTGAGGGTTTTTTTTTTCTTTTCATCTGTATGCCTCTACTTCTCCAATATGAAGGAATTTTAATTAAAGACAAAAGGTTTTGATGGCCAATGTTTAATACATTATAATACTCTGTATTTCTGGGTCTTCTTTCAGTGGGAAGAATAGCTAAGCATTTTGCCTTCAATGTACCAACAAAACAAAACAAAACAATAAATCAATCCTATATCCCACTAAATCTATAATAGAGCACCCATTACCCTATTAAACTATTGAAAAACTCACTAGATATAAGTGCAAAATACTAGTGCACTAAGCTAAGTAGTTTGCATTATTATATAACTGGATGATCACAATCCCTCTAACTAGGTAGTCACTATTACCCATGCTTTAAAGTTGAGAAAAGTGATGCACAAAGGAAAAGTGAAATAACTTCTTCAGGAGTCACAACCAAAAGATCTCTAAACTCTCCCAAATTGTTCATTGTATTACAAACAACAGCACACAAAACCACTTGGGGAGACCCTCGGAGTCTTTGTTCCTAATGTAATGAGTGTCAACAAGAAGAAATGGGTGTTTATTGACTTTGTCCACATATGAACATGATAATGAACAAAACTTAACGCATCATAAGCTCAGGAATATAAGACAATAGTCGTCTTTCAAACCTGAAATCATCTCTCTCTTATTTTCTGTACCAATCCCCAACTAGCCCACAAGAAAGGGTTTTTAGATTCCTCTTCTCATATTAGCAAAATATAACTGGAAAACTTCTCTGTGACCCACACACATAACATCTGTTTCAGTCAATCTGTTTTCTGGATGTGATTTTTATGAAACAAACAATGTATTTCAAACTGAAAGCGTCCATTATTTGGAAGCTTTTAATTGTAGTTGGAATTTTTCTAAAGTTTAACATATGTAAACAATGATTTCTCATAAGCAAATTATGTATTCAGGGATGAAATTTCTCATACCAAATTATAAGGAACCTTCCAAAACCTAGGTATTTACGAGGGATGCTTTACAAAAGGCATTATAGAAACCAGAGTTGTATTCCCATTCTGTAATGAATTAGCTAAGTCACCTTGAACCAGTTCAATCAACTTTGGAATGCAATTTTCCACTTAAAGTCAGGTAACTTTAGTATAGTTTTATAACTTAAATCAGTCCCTAGTCCTAGTCTGACTGTAAGTTTCAGTTGCCATTTTAGAAAAACAATCATCATGAGCATTCTAAGACATATGCTCTTAAAATATACCACAGATAATGCTTTGAGAACTAGGAAAATGTATTCAATATTTAAGAAATTGAAGATAGGAAGCAAGAGAATGCTGCACTAAATAGGTGCCTTCTTGATGCCTTTATGGCCCTAAAACTTATGAAAATTCCTTCCCTAACTAGGTAAAAAATTTGTTCTGACATCTGAGTCACAGCTTGTGAGACAGAGTGGGAGAACAATGCCTAAGTTAATTTAATATTTGGACTCAATGCATTCTTTTCTAATACTTCTAAAATAGTGAAACTACACAGGTATATTCACCATTACATAATAAGTCAGATTTTCTAAAACATCAGAGCTGAAATACTTTTTAGGCAATATGAGGAACCTCTGCACCGTTTCACAAAGCATTTCCACCAAAGAACAAGTTTTGCCCAATTTTAATGAATGTTGCATGAGAAAAGTAGCATTTTGTGGTTAAAACATATATACATTGGGCTGAGTTGAACATAGTTAAATAAATTTCCTCACAAGACCACTCAGTCTTTTAATACACTAGTGTGATTGGTGAGTGCAGGCTGCCTTAGCTCTAAATGCACGTGTATGTATCCTCCCTTACGTCCAGAGACTGATGCTGCCAGGAACTCTTCACTTGACTTCCTACAAATATCTCCTTGAACACATCTCCTTTTAGATGATGGATAATGCAAACTTTCCTTGTCTTCTGGTGTGCTTTTCCCCCTCTCGTATTGGACTTCAGTCAAACAGAGTACTCGCAGCTGAATGACAAGTGAGTCCAGGTACTAGCTACTGTGGTACCAGTCTGTGTTACTCAAGGTCATTGTGATGCTCCTGCTCACAAGCTAATTCCACCCCGTTTCACGATCAGTGTCACAAGCAATTATCTTTCAAACTTAAATGTACTAGAAATCACCCTGCTAAAATGAAGATTCAATACATCTGGGGTGAGGCTCGAGATTCTCAAATTCCAAAGCTCACAAGTGATGCTGTTGCAGGTCCATGGAACACCCCATGAATATCTTGGCACTAAAGTATGTAGGACTTGATGGCTAATGAAGTATAATGAGTGAAGACAATGAACTTGGACCTAAGGAATGCTATTTCTTTATATTTAGGAATTTGTGCAGTGTTGAAATGAGCTGCTGATATTTAAATAAAGAACACATTTTAAAAAATAACTTTTATGACATACCAATATAACATAACAAAATCATATACCATTTTTTCAAAAGAGCAATGACACTCTAAAAGATTCAATTCTCGAAATAAATTTTGCTATATTAAATTCACCGTTGTAAATTGAGGCAAAGAAGGATTAACAGAAGTTGAAACAAACCCTTTTGCAAGTTTGACACAATTCTTTTCCTTTCTGTTATTGAAATGGATGATTACATAAGTGGAACAAGTCAAACCTTAAGACTTGTAGACCGTTTCCTGATGTATCTTATTTAATTATTCTACAAGCATTTAATGGGACCGATGCTAGGTTCCATGAGTCCACTGAGGGTACTTTGTATATCTGGGGACACAAGGTTTATTTTTTGCTGTGCTCACAGTCACCTGGGACTTTGAGCCCAGTCTACTCTGCATCATGAAGCACTGCCAAGCACATTTACCATCCAGATTCACTACTACACTATTGCCTATCGTTTGAAGAATTCATTAAGAAACTGCATCCATCAACTTTATACACTATTCTTACAGTCAGTCTGTAAACAACAATAAAAGCAGGTATCTACTTTTCTTTTTTGGTGCTTTTAAAGAGGTTATTCTCACCTGGAAGTACTCAACTGATTTATAAATACCAATTTAATTTTTTTCTGAAATTATATGTTATGCCCTAATAAAAATAAATGAGTACCTATGTCACTAATATTATAAAGATATCTATTCTAGTGAGCCTACCAACCACCATTTATATTCTGTAACTATTTAAACATTGCATAAAGTCAATTAGTAATTATTTAATCAGTTACAAGGGAAAAACAACGCACAACAACAACAAAAAAATCCCCTTGTTGCATCCATGGTGAAAACACTTCACAGCAGCAGTTGCATCATGATCCTTGTACTTTACCTTGTACTTTAAATGCCTGGTGTGTAGTCAAATGCCCAGTAACACTTGTTAAAGTTAGGGAAGGAGGAGAGGAAATGGTTTTGTTTGTTTTAGTATTTTTATGTGATTTAGAATAATTAACAGGCTAAAAGACTAAGGTGTCCAAATCAATTTACACTGATCTAACTGCTATAAGTCTAAAAAGTTTTAGAAATCTTGTGGCTAAGCATGCTTTTAATTTTATAAATGTATTCATTTTAAATTATCCAGACAATATACTCTAATCGCACTGTAAAAAGTGTTGCAGAAATCTCAAGTTCTACAGACAACCATCCCTAAATTCAATCCCCTCCTCCAGCTAAGTATCCCTATCACCTGTTTCTTTATCCTTCTAAACCTCCATTTTTCATTATAGTGGCTATTAGCAGTAGAAATGCAACTAGTATAATTGAGGAAATTAACATTTATTTTTATTTAATTTTATTAATTTAAATTATACCAACCTTATGTGTCTAGTGGCTACCACATTGGACAGTAAATTCTAGGCTTACATTGGATTTCAGAAATAATTACATGACTATAGAAACATATATTACTGTTTTCTGAGGATTTTTAAAAACATAGCGTCATATTTAAAGATTATTCATCAACTTGCTTTTTGCACTCTGCAAAGATCTCTCTTGCTCTTTTTAGCTGATACATAAGTATTCAATAACATAGCTTTATTAAACATTTTCCTATTGAAAAGCATTCAGGCTTTTATTTTTTTCATTATTACATATAAAGAACAGTCATGCACAACTAATTAGGTATGTGTTCCTAGTATTTTTTATAATAGATACTTAGAAGTAGGATTGTTAACAGGTAAGTGATCAGCATTTTACATTTTTTTTTTTTTTTTTTTTTAGAGACCCTCAGAATCTTAGCTCACAACAACCTCAAACTCTTGGGTTTAAGCGGTCCTCTTGCCACAGCCTCCCAAGTAACTGGGACTACAGGTGCCCGCCACAATGCCTGGTATTTTTTAGAGATGGTGTCTTGCTCTTGCTCAGGCTGGTGTTGAACTCATGAGCTCAGGCAATCCACCTGCCTTGGCCTCCCAAGTGCTGGGATTACAGGTGTGAGCCACTGTGCCCAACCAGCATTTTACACTTTTTTTTTTTTTGAGACAGAGCCTCAAGCTGTTGCCCTGGGTAGAGTGGCATGGCATCACACTCACAGCAACCTCCAACTCCTAGGCTTAAGCGATTCTCTTGCCTCAGCCTTCCAAGTGGCTGGGATTACAGGTGCCCACCACAATGCCTGGCTATTTTTTGGTTGTAGTTGTCGTTGTTTGACAGGCCTGGGCTGGATTTGAATCCTCCAGCTCTGGAATATGTGGCTGGCACCTTAGCTACTTGAACTATAGGCACCAAGCTGGCATTTGATACTTTTAACAGAAACTACCAAATTGTTCTCCAAAGTGGATGATTTAATTTACTCTCCTATCCATTTCAATAGTAAAATGGCTACATGAAGCCATACTATTGAATACTATGCATCAGCTAAAAAGAGCAAGAGAGATCTTTGCAGAGTGGAAAAAGCAAGATGAATAATCTTTAAATATGACGCTATGTTTTTAAAAATCCTCAGAAAACAGTAATATGTTCCTATAGTCATGTAATTATTCCTGAAATCCAATGGAAGCCTAGAATTTACTGTTCAACATGGTAGCCACTAGTCACATAAGGTTGGTATAATTTAAATTAATAAAATTAAATAAAAATAAACATTAATTTCCTCAATTATACTAGTTGCATTTCAAGTGCTAGGAAGTGTAAATGTTTGAGATCCTCCATTTTCCCCTCCAACAGCTTTATGTTGCTATCAGTTTCCCTGCACCAGTTGTCAAAGCCTTTTTTTTCCCTCAAGAATACCTTCTATTTTTTACAGTAGAGGAAGTAAGAGCAGCAGTGGCCACTGTCACATTTCACAGGAGGGGGAAGATTTATTTCACTTTGCTTCCAAGTCAGTGTTCAGTTTTAGGTCTTTAACAAATTCAGTTGACCAAGCACTTCCCAGAAGTGTCTCTAATATAACAATACTTGCAGATTATAGGAGGCTTTTGAGAAGGAAAAAGCATTAAATTTCTTTTTCAGTAATGTTTTGGCATTGCTCTGTAAAATACGTTTTAAATTCCTTCCTGCTATAATAAAGACAGATTGTGCTAAGCCTTTATCCCTCTTGCCCAGTCCCTCTTTTAAACATCAGTATAGAATTTGTAATGCTTGTTCAAGACTCTATTACTATTTTGTGAATATTTTCTTTGAGCAGAATCAATGAGCAACCCATAAGGACTGAACCCTGAAACTCATTGGATCTTTGTCTGACGGTGGTGTTGCTGCAACGTCCTTAAATATATAGTTTTGTCTGATTAAAAGAACACTTAAATGACCAGGAGTCTAGTCCTCATTGTGTCATATCTGTCTTAGAGCCAGAGGTGAGCCAACCATTCTCTTGGTCCAGTTTTTTAATATGAAAGTGATGATAATAGAATAGAATAGAGAACCACATACGTAGCCAAACTAATGTCAAAATTGACAAAGGAGTGAGGCTGCTACACGAATGTTGGTGGATATGCTGGTATGTAAACAAGTACAACAAAAGTGAAACAACAAAGATTTATGTTGGAATTCAAGGGCTCTTTTTTGCTGCATCAGGTAATCGTTTTAAGACTTTACAAGACCATGTCTTCAATGTTTCCGTGCTAGTTACAATCTGATGACTATAGACATGACACACCTAACTTTAACATCCATGATTGACATTTTCTCCATCGCTTTCATAGGTCTAGACAATCAACAAACACAAAAAAAGACAAAAAAGTCAATCCCTGATTTGTAGTATTTGGTGATTTTCATGGTGAAAATATCCCCACCAGAGCTGATGTCAAGCTTCCAAAGTGACAGTCGCTGCTGTGGAGGTGGGAGGAGATACACCGTAACAAATCATCCTGTAGTGTTTCCATCAACAGATCCAATCAACAAATAACCTTGAGATCATAGATAACAAAACATAAAATAATTAAATCAAAAGTTTCTATAATTAAATTTTAAACAGATTGACTGTTTAAAAATAGGTGCCTGTGAGTCAGTACAGGCCAGCTGGAGAACACTGCTGCTTGCTGACCTTTCGGGATGGGATCCTCTAATCTGAAGTGCCTTTTCCTTTATGATTTTCTAAGGACTGTGTTATTTGATTGATTATTAGAAGTTCTTTATGATTCCTAGATATGAGGCCTTTTCAGATATATATGTATTGTCAATGCTTTTCTTATACCTAGGTCTCACTTTTTAAGAAGAAATTTGACAAATCTGGTATTTAAGTACAGCACATAAGTATTCACAATGTTTGGTTAATGAAATCGCCCCCAAAGATCCTGACACATGGAGATTACAAAAAGCCACATAGAGATTCTTAAGCCATATATTACTTTTTGTTTGTTTGTTTAGAGATGGGGTCTCTCTATGAGGCCCAGGCTCCAGAGTGTACAAGCATGAGCCACTGTGTCCAGTCTGACATCTTACATTTCTGTGGGAACATTTCGGAGAAGGAGGGTCTCTCCTTCTACCTTTGTAGTATGGTTTTCTTCTCACAGGCCCATAAATAGCCTACAATAGTGATTACCTTCTTTTCTAGAGATGCAAGACTTGCAAGTTCAGAATCATGAACTCTTGGGCTTGTAAAAGAATGCAAAGGCCTATTGGTCCTTTTAAGTCACTATAATATGTTATGTATATAATCTCCAGTAGAATCCCTTCCACCCAGGTGATACAATTTATGCATTCATCTAAGAAATAATAAATTATAAGGAATTTTGCTCCAGCAATTCAAGAAAAATTTTTTGACAATGTATTTAGAGACTTGTGGGTGTGAAGATCAGCTATGAAAATGTTGGAACTCAAATCCAATTTATGTACTAGAATGTGATGGCCCAACATCTCTTTGTGCCCCGTGGGTTTACATTAGCCCCTTCATCCATGCCTTGGGACTTCCCCTACTTCTTCTTTTCTTATTTCTCCAACTTTCCTTTACACGCTGGTCCCTCCCATACTACGTAACACCCAGATTTTAGCATGGATGTGTTAGTACATTACTCCACCCAGAATATAATAGCATAATTCATATTAACCAAGAGCTTTCAGAAACAATGTTTAAATGCAGGAAACTATAATAAAGAGAATCTTGGCCCCCCTCAGTGAGCCAGGTGTTGGCATTCCTCAATCTACAACTGCATTCTCAACCTTGGCTGCGTATCCAAACCACTTAGTGATTTATAAATTGTAGTTCCAGGGCCATACACCAAATCAAATCTTTGATGGTGGGACCAAGGCATCCATATTTTTTTTTATAAAGCTCCTCAAATGATTCCAATATGTGGCCAAGTTTCAGAGTAGCCCCAAGTTGAAAAGTATTAGCATAACCTGGTACCCCCATCTATAAATTAAGGTCATTCATTCTATACTGTCCTGAATAAAAATGAAGATCTGTGTTTCACCACTGGGAGAAGGCACTGTCTGTTAGTCAAAGCCATGTTAAATAATCCTTTACTTCCCAGAGCTACAGAGTCCCACCTCTTCTCTCAGGCCTTCTCTCTCGTACGGCTTCTTTCCTCAGGCTCCTAAACTGCAAATCCTTTGTAGTGTTCTAGTCTAGAACATCTATTTTATATCAATTTTGAAGTAAATTAGGATCAGGATGCAATTCATGATATGTTTACATATGAAACAATTTGAGGGCGGCGCCTGTGGCTCAGTGGGTAGGGCACCAGCCCCATATATTAAATAGTAAGGGTGGCGGGTTCAAGCCCGGCCCTGCTGGCCAAACTGCAACAAAAAAATAGCCGGGCATTGTGGTGGGCACCTGTAGTCCCAGCTGCTCGGGAGGCTGAGGCAAGAGAATCGCCTAAGCCCAGGAGCTGGAGGCTGTTGTGAGCTGTGACATCATAGCACTCTACCGAGAAGGATAAAATAAGACTCTGTCTCTTAAAAAAAAACAAAGAAAAGAAAGAAAGAAACATAATTTGATACATTGTGGGACTTGATATCAATTGACCAGGGTTTAACTGACTCTGGGACCAGTTAAAAAGTCATTTTTGATATCCCGTGTTAAGAACCGGGCAAACTGTCTGAGTTCACAAAGATTTTAGGAGTATGTGAGACAACAGTGACTGCAAATCAGTTACAAACCAAAACTCTGCAAAAGAACAAGGAAGCCCATATCTGTGTTATTCTCAAAAGCAACTTCCAAATTAAAATATGTACACATGCTTTCAAACTGTATGGTTATAAATCAAAGTCTTCACGCGTTCATGGACTGAGAGGCAAAGATCAAAGTCAGTGCAATGATATTCTAAATACGCAGGAGGAGGCAGAAATTCCTCGCAGTGCTTTCCGACTGAAGAAAAAGAGTAAGAAGTGAAATATAAAATGCGACCGGGCCTGACAGGGGGGGGAATGAAGGGCGTGACAGGCTGACACATGTGTCTTTCAATCTGGATGGCAGGAAACTGAGCATCACCTTTTACATTTTTAAAGCTACTTAATTTTAATATTAGTATTTGAAAACATGTTTGGGTTATTACCAAGAGTTAGGCAGTATTTGGGACAACCTATTTCAAAGGAACTAATGTCGTACAAGCTTAGCCAGTGAAAATTTAAAACAATATACACATTTTATTTTTCTAGCACCAAATTAACGACTTAAGTCAAGCTTATTTTAAAATGAACACAATGTTTTGGAAAACTACTCATTACAAAGACATTCTGGTGTCAAAACTGGCATGATATTTGTATTTTGCAGTACCACACGCACCTATTTAGTTCATAACTTATTTTATGTTCTCTCATTTTATCAGCATGTAGGAAGATGTAAGAGTGCCTGTGGTGCAGGAAATGGAAAGACCATCCCCAAATTTGAGTAAATCTAGCTTTCATTTGTGACTATAAACAAATTTCTTAGAGTAAAATTCTTACTAGAATGTTTCTAAAAACTAGTATTTCATTCATTGATTCATTTCCTCATTCAGCTAACTCCCCAAGCACCTGCTGTGTTCTAGGAATGTATTATGTGCAAATGCACAAAGATACACACACTGCATGGAGGTCTGCATTGCTGACCTCACCCCTGACGCCTTAAATAACAGCCAAGGCTGGTGAGCTGCGAAACACTCTTTCACCTTCTTGTTGTTATTTTAGAAGATGAGGAAGAGGAAGGGGGTGCTGTCGCTGATGATTAGTGGACAGACAGATGGCTGTTTTCAGTACCACCTTTAGACAAAATAGTTTGCAATAGCTGTTATGGGACAGATGTCAACACAATTAGCTCTGGCATGTGTTTTTAAATATTTGACATGGTCTTTCCTTTGAAGTGTTTGTATGATATCATATACATAACAAAGGATACTGCCACATTTCTGCATGTCGTTGTATTCGAGCTTGCTGCTCTGTGGACTAAAGTATGTGGTTTACTTGCAACACAAACTCCTGCCTTTGTTACCAATGACAACGGTTGTTTTCTTCATTAGGTTTCATGTGGTTGGTCAGGTTATGTCATGAGAACTGTACTGAGAAGAATTATGGGTTTACTGAGCACCAGCCGGATGCAGGGAGGACGATGAAGGTGGGGTAGGCATTGGCTGTGTTTCTGCTGGTGGAAGAACGAAACGCAGTCTCCTGGGCACTCTGCACGGGCCTTTCCACTTCAACTGGCTTCCCATCTCCCCCACCCTGGCATCGATTTTCTAGCCTCCAGAAAATTGCATACATGTGTCTGGAAAGTTCCATCAGCCTGTTCTTTTTCTGTAGCTCTCCACATTTCTATGGCTTCAAGAAACCTTAAGCCACGGTCTCCCTCTTCTTTTAAGATGTGTTACTGAGAACAACTTAAATCAACTATAATTTTCAACAGATACGAACAGGGATTTGGAAAGATAAGGTAGTTATTAAATTGAATTATAATAAATTCAGGCTGTTGTCCAATTGCTTCCAGCTCTTCCCCTCCCTGTGTGGGTTAACAAGTGTTTCCAAAGCCATGGGGCATTAAGAATTCTGAAACAGCTAATTAACAGGCGGATCAACATCGCATGAAGCACGTGGGTTCCAGGCGGCTGTAAACCTCAGCTTCCTGCGGCTATCCAAGTGGTGAGGGAGCACTCGGAATTATATTGACCTGACGTTCTGCTCCCTGCCTGTGGGACAGAATAACCTTCTTAACAGGCACTTGAGGCAAGGTAGTACTTTGGGCATAAAGAAGTCTCATTGCCACAACTATGAAAAAGTAAATGAGTGTTTCCTCATGTTCAGACTGTGACTCACAGCTGGCCTGCTCAGGGACATAGAAGGCCTGAGGCATTCTCTTGACACATTGTCCAACCAAGTGAAATGAGGGATTGGTGAGATGTTGCGTTTCGTAGCTTTGGATGAGACGACTTCCAAAAGGCAGTTAAAAACAAGGTAAAAGAGGTCATTGACACCTTTTCAATTTTTTCATTTTTCCAACCATCTAAAAATTTCATCAGGAGAAGCAGAGCTCCACCCCACCACATTTTACACATAGATCACAAGAGTCTGACCATTTTTCAAAAACCTTGGACAAGTTGAGATGAACCAGTCTCATCTTTGTATGGATCTGATAAGTTATAAGTTATGTGCTTTATTAATAAAATAATCGGTCATGCTGCCAAAGAAAAGCCTTACCTCTTGCCTCTAGCCTATAATACATCTTCCATAATGTTATTGAAAATGTGTTTCTAAAACATGTCATTCCCCTCCTTGAATAACCTTTTTTTTTTCCATTTCATACTAGATGATATGCATATTTTTAGGCTCCTTATAACATAACTTCGGCTATCAGATTCACGTCTTTGTTACTTCATCTCAGGGTACCAGGGAGAATGTTCTGTAGCTATAGAAATGTGGTTCCTGATGTACTGTGCCCTTCCAAGCCCCTTACCACATGCATTGTATTACTTGTCTTCTTCTGTTGAATTTTTTGCTCTATGTGAAGGTGCTAATGAAATGTCACCTAGTTTGGTAATTTTTTCTTCACTTTCCAAACAGAGGGAATCACACCAACTATTCTATTCACTGCTCTATCACGCAGACACAAAGTTAGGTACCTGACTTACCCATTTGTCTGTACATCTACGTTTTCTGTAACATACAGAAGAAAGGTGATAAATGACTTGTTGAAGAGTTGGATAGATGGATGGTTGAAAGGATAGAATTAAGTCCTTGAATTATGCCTAAAAGTTCTTATAATCCTAAAATTCATTTTATATGATTTATTTTTAATGAGGAGATTGTGAAGTGATTACTAGGAAATATACCAGTCAGTGGTTAAAATTAGTATTCCGTGACATTTAGAATTATAAGTGAGAGTTTAATTCACTCCTTGCATATGTGTGACTTTCTTTATATAGGCATCTCACTGGAGTGGCCAGATAAGTACCATAAACTGAAATATGAAAGCTGCATCTAGAAGCAAATAAAATCTGATTTTATAGTTAAAAAGTTAGAGGTTCATCTTAAAAATGCATATGTTAAGCCAAACCTGGGAACTATGCTAAATATACCGAATGACAAATTGGGATACAAAATCATCCACAAATGCTAAATAGTGGGCTGAATTAGAAGTGTAATAGGAACGTGGTAAAGCACACCATTTGCTTTAAATAAAAAGTAAAATATAAACCCCAACATTTTTAGCATAGAAAAACAGGCAAATACATCTACATGGAATATCTGTAAGATGGATATTGTAGAGGTCTTAAAAAGAATAGCTTTGAAGAGTGTTTAATGATTTGGTAAAAATGTTCATGGTAGAATGTTCATTTCAAACAGAAAAAAAAAAGACAGGGTTTGAAACAGTCTAGTGAAAAACTCGTTGCAGGGGCCTACGGCCTCTTTGGAGAGTGATCTTTGTATGGTGGGGGGAGTTGGGTACAGGGAGTTCAGCCCAACAACAAAACCTCAGCTGTCTGAAGGGAAGAGCCATTCTAATGGGACATAGCTGTTACTAGAATGCTTTCCCAGAGAGGAATCTTTGGGTCCAGGGGAGAGCCAAGAGCATTAAGCAAAGAGCTCTTGCATGGAGTTATGTACAGTATTAGAAACAAAGGGAGACATTTTATGTACAGTATTAGAAACAAAGGGAGACCTCCACTGGAACAGCTACAAAGAGGAAGCATGGCCTTGTGCTAGCTTGACTCCCTGACAAAATGACCTGCTATGCCTTGGGGTCTCTCAGGCGCTGCGGGTCTGCTGGAAGAGTGGTGGTCCAAGAAGAACTTGTTCTTTTGAGACACCTGTGGGAACTCCCAAAAAATATTAGATGGAGAACTGCTTCAGCAAATGTGAGCAAAAGCTAATGGAAGTTAAATTATTATAGGTAGTGCAACCTCCTTTATTACTATAAGCTGGTAAAGGCTGGCAAATTTTAGGGTAAAGATTCTTTTTTTAAAAAAGTTATTATATATGCATAGGAGAGGAAGATTTAGAATCCTCTCTTACAGGCTCATCGCCTGTAGCTCAGTGAGTAGGGTGCTGGCCACATACATCGAGGCTGGCGGTTTGAGCCCAGCCTGGACCTGCTAAACAACAATGACAACGGCAACCAAAAATAGCCTGGTGTTGCGGGGGGCGCCTAGAGTTCCAGTCACTCGGGAGGCTGAGGCACAAGAGAATCGCTTAAGCTCAAGAGTTTGAGGTTGCTGTGAGCTGTGACACCACAGAATTCTATGGAGGCAACATAGTGACACTTCATCTCAAAAAGAATACTCTTGTATCATATCAAAAGCTTATTAAAGGTAGTGATATAAATGTTACAAAAGAAAATAGTTAAATAAGCATACAATAATACAAAATCCAAAATTAATGCAATCTAACTTCAGACCTCTTTAACCTCAACAGTAAAGACGTTGTTTGACAGGAGACAATATATTCACTATTCCCTGAGGTTAACTGGGATTTGCCTGAATTAGATAACCACACTTTGACAGGAAGAAAGATGTTGATGAGTTTAGAAATATTTCATGAGAGGAGGGGGTCCAGGCCCGGGAAACCTCACGATAAAGAAGAATATGCTTAAAATAGACACGACGGTTTTTCAAGTAATGAAGGCTATTTCCAGGAAGGAAATTCACAGAAATCTTGTACTCAGAATTAAGAGCAAGAAGTGTGCAGTCCAGAGAGGCAGATGAACAGCTCAGAGCAAAGACTGGTTTCTACACAACCAGAGCTGTTCCATGACGGACCAGGCTGCCTGGAAAGGCAGTGTGTGTGATGTCATCTGCGTTCCCAGGAAGACGCTATCAGAGGTGGGGTCAGGGCAGCTTCTGTGCCAGATGATACGAGGCGTCTACAATCCTTCCAGTGCTCAGATTCAGGATTCTCTGATTTTTGTTGGGAGAAAAACAATAGTACCTGGAATTATTCTAATCTTCTTGCCTACCTTGAAGTCATACATTATATATAATTAGTCATTATATCTGATACTTTTTGCAGGTAAGAATCTATTCTTACTTGTGCCCTGACTAAATATCTAGTGTAAGATTAAAATACTTGATTTAGTTCCATTAATCCAGGATCCCTGGAGGTCGATGTATAGAGGCTGCTTCTTTACCTGGTCATTCAGGGTTCTGCAAAACAGGAGCTCGGGGTCAGCTTTCACCTAGGAGTAGAGTCAGATCTAGGATCTTTTTTATCCAGAACAAAAATTATATTGCTTTGAGCTAAGAGTCTACAGGCCTACAGCACTGAAAATGATTTTGTTCCTTATGAACTCCTATGAGATTTCATTCAGGGTAATCAAACAGAATTTAAAAGGCAAGAAGAGTTCTTTATGTACTTTTTTTACAGTTGGTGAGATTGTCATTGGAGGGGTTGGAAAGAGGAACTGACATCATTCCTGTCTACTTTGTGCCAGACCCAAGAAAGAAGCACAGAGAGCCCCGCCGTGCCCTTTGGAGAAGAGGAGAGGCACAGAACGTCTCTGTTCTGTAGACAAGGAGACAGGGGCTTCCAGGGGATGGTGGCTTGGTTGAAGGCAGAGCCCAGGTTAAAGCACGGCTCTGGCAAACCAAAGCTTGTTCACTTTCAAACAACTGAACACAATAAAATAATGGCATGAATATTTTTCAATGTTATATGTCAGTGTTTGAAGAAGGAAGTCTCTCCTTTCATTTCAAAATTATTCAAGTAGCCCAGAACTAGAAGAAAAATGGATACGTTTGAGACCAAATGCATTATTTTACCCGTTTCAAAATAGTCAGGGTTTCATGTGAAAATAAAGCCTTAAAAACACTGACCTCAGAGATTGAAAAACAGATAAGTGGTTTCCCAGTAAAGAAAGATTGCTCCAAAATCATTGTAGAGTATATGGAAATTTCAAAGCAGAGTGGGAATGTGTTCTAATGCCCAAAGTGAATAACAGGATGTGTGACTAAAGCTGCTGACCTACGACCAGCCGGCTCACCTCGGAGCCTACACAGCCACTGACGCTGCTGCTCCCTTTCTTTCCTCTTCCTCTCTTTGTCCTCCGCCTTCATGCCACCCCCTGCCTCAGTCCTGCTTCCTCCCCTCTAGCCTTTCTGTCCTCCAGCTTCCTCCTTTATCTTTTCTTTAATTGAGCCTGATATGAAACTCATTATGAAACGAACGTGACTCTAATAGGATAATTTGTCATGTATCACGAAAAATGTTTGTGCCACGAGGCTTCACGTGAAGCACAGGCGGGGGAATCTGTTTCTCGCTCTGATGATTTTCCTCTCTCTGTGCTCCACGTTGGTTCTTCTGAGCTGACTGCCACCCTCCCCCAGGTGTGAGCACATGACGTGGGGACAGAGCGGCGACACTGTTAATACTCCTCATGAGAAAGAGAACGCTCCTTGCCCTTGTCAGAGAGATACTCCCTGGTCTTCAGGCTCAGAGTCATGACCTGTGTCTAGCATCACAGAAGGATCTACATGGTCTTTATAGGAATGATACAAATAGACATCACAGACGAGAAAACTCAAATAAATCTCTTGTTTAAAAATGAGCTTTAAGGCATATGGCACACCGCCTGGGTGAGAGGTACAACTTGGACTCAGACCAACAAACGGAACAGTGTAACCTAATCATCTGTACCTTTCTATTGATCTGAAATACAAAATAAAATAAATGTGCTTTTAAAAGGGGCTTAATACTTTGTATTGCGCTTGTAGCCTGAGTACCTTGTCCTTGGGTGGGGAACCAGTTATTGAAAGCCACCACAACAAAGACTCTGCTACTTGAACTCAGCCAAAGGCTAAAACATGAGGAATACAATGGGGGGAGTTCAGGTGCTGAGAGCTGCACAGAAGCCACTTCAGAGACCTGCAGTGTGAATCCCCCCTTCTCCACTGGCCTTGCAGGCTCTCTTTGACCTCAGGACTTTGAGTTTCAGAATGAAGACATTGTGCTGCTAAAACCCCCAGAAATGGGGCAAATGGAGATATAAAGCCTGAGGCACCTCCCCCCCCCAATCTATAGAATTACCCCTCAGACCCCTGGGATTGTGTTGCATTGTTACATGGTCCACAGTATTTTATTTATTTTTTCAAAACTATGTAGAGAGGACCTTGTCAATTACAGGCAGTTCTACTGCTGAACTTCTTGAGAGTTAGAAATTAAGAGTGAAATGTAAACATTAAAAAATAAATACCTACTCTTAAGATCACAGCTTTTAGGCGGGGCAGACAGCCCTGGGGTTAGAATCACGTGACTGATTCAAGCACAGCTCTGCCTCTGGCCCTCTGTATGAACCCGTGGGCGATTCAGTTAGGCAATTTAGTTAAGCCTCTATTCTTACTTTCTCTTTTACAAAAGGGAGATTATATCCACCTCCTGTGAGGTTGAGAGAAGAAAGAATGTGTGAGAAAGTATCCTGGTAACTATGACTACACAAAAACAAAGCATTGTAAGCAAAGTGTTTTCAAAGACTAGTATAGAATAGATGTATAGTGCCAGGGCAGAATTAATAAAAATGCAAGAGTTACCTCAAAGAAGCAGTGATTTTTCAAAAGAGCAATAATATTATCACTTTGATAATAATCCCTACGATGGGCTCAGAGGAGAGGGAAATGTGTAACCATAGAGGTCCTAAAGGGCTTCTGTGGTGAGGAAAGGTGGCAGAGAAAGGAACGGAGATTGATTGAGGATGGGTAGTAGGCCGGCAGGCATTATTCCCATTATACTGATGTGGAAACTGAGGCTCAGAAATGTTATATACGAGGAAGAAGAAATAAAACCAAAAAATGGCAACGTTTACATTTAAAACTGGTTTATTTATTTTTTCATTACAAAATTCAGTACTCAACTGCTTGAGTTGGAGGTTAAAAGAGGCTGTGTGTGTGTGCGTGTGCGTGTGCGTGTGCGTGTGTGTGTGTGTGTGTGTGTGTGTGTGTGTGTTTGGGGAAGTGGGCACCGAGTGAAGGAGGAAAGGAAGAACATCACGGGATAAAAGGCCCTAACAATGGGTTCCCAATACTGGGGACAGACTGGGAGGTTGTGAATAAAAGTCCAAGTGGCATGGATGTTGTACAGTGCAGGAGGACAACACAGGCAGGAAAACTGTGTGGGGAATGAAGAAACATGCAAAGGGGGTTGGACATTTTCCACTATAAAATAAGGTCTCATTGAAAGTTTTTAAACAGAGGGATCATCTAAGCCAGGTGGTTTTGGGAGATGGGTTTGGTACCATGTAAAATAATCCAACAGGTAAGAGACAGAAAACAGGAAGGCTCTTATGTGGTGATGTGGCTTGGGCTTAGGGGAGCAGAGACACAGGAACGGGACTGGTACGGAGGCAGAACGGAGGAGATGTGGTGAGGACTGGGATTGGAAGGAGGATTGAAAATGGCTGCATACAAAAATGACTGTGGGCTTCAAGCTTAGGTGGAAGAAAGAATGAAGAAGACATTTACAGAAATGGGGAAGTCAGGAGGGTACTGACTTGGCACGTGGAGGTGCAGGGTGAGGCAGCATATGGAACGCCCAGGAGGTAGTTAGTGGGATAGGACGAGAGATCTGATGACAGACTTGGGAGTTTCTGGGGAGACTAGCTAACTCTGTGGAAACAATACACCCAGAGGCAGATTATTCAAGTACCATGCCATGGGAAATGCCCAGTGTCCGCTTAGGAATACTGCAATTGTCTATTAGCATTATAGCATTTGTCTATAATGCTAATGAAATACTGACTCTGGAATTTTGGGCTTTTTGCCTTAAGTGCAACTTGTAACCTGGTAGCCAAGCACCTAGAGACAGAACCAGTCTTATTATTGATTTCATGTCTGCTCAATAATAATTGTTCAGTTAATAAATGTCCTTACATAAATCAGAATTGAATCTAAGATCTGCTTTCATTCTAGGCAGGTGGTGAGATTATAGGTAAGTAGCTGATTTTACCACTCCTGCTTCACCGTGAGTTACATATACCCAACTCCGAAGAACCCCATACGTTTATGGCCATGATAGTCAGGTGCCAATATGGTTGACCATGCACATGTAGCCTTTTGAGGAATGCAGATTCATTCATAATGGATCATTGCCTAAAAGAAAGAAATGGCCTTTAGAAATGTATTCCAAGTACATTTAATGGCAAAGAAAAATTCTAGTCAGATGACTAACCTTGAATTGCTCACTTCATATGAATGGGAATCTACACCCTCTGGTCAACACCTGCCTGTTCAGCATTTACCATCAATGAAGAGCTTTTTATGTAAGATTTTTTTTTTCTCCTAGGGGTTCATAAACTGTGGTGATGGCAATTATATTTGTAAATGTTATTGCTGAGTTATAAACGGCGATAATCTGACTTAATCCCCAGCCCAGCAGATCATCATGAAAATCCAGGAATGTAAACAGCTCAGGTGGGGTGCTGGGGGTTCCCACATGCTTATCTGCCAGTGTGGGACGTTGTGCTCACCTGCACACACACCTGCATACACAGGTGCCCAGGCACACACACAACCCTTGCTATCTCTGAGAGAATTCAACAGGCCCTGCAGCTGGGCTCATCCTCATGTTCAGAACTGTTTTTTCTTTCCTTTGAACCGTTCTCCCATGTGAGGTAGAAATGGATGAGTCATGCAGGGGCAAAAATAGGTAGCAGAAATGTGCACAAAGGCGCTTCTCCAAGATCTTCACAAAGAAAAGACAAAAGCACAACCATTTCTCTGGAAGCCATCTGGGGTGCTGGCACAGCGAGGTGGCGTCCCCCGGGAGGCGCAGTCTCCCCGCTGAGGCTCAGAGCTGCCTGTGGCGTCTTCCCCTCAGGCTCGTCCTGCTGCCCCGCAAGTGTTCACTGCACTTAGGATTTCAGGGCCTCACTCCCCACTCTTCCTGCCCTCCTCTGATTTAGAAAGTTTTTGTCGTCAAAGCAGTATCCAGTTTAGAAAACCTTAACTTTTTTTTTGCAAAGTGAGACATAATTAAGGCATTTAAAACAATTCTTAGAAATAGTTTTAGACCTAGTGAATTATTTATCAATTGTGCAAAGAAAAATTAAAGACGTCATCTCTAATTCTTCCTACAAGCTGTCAGTGGGAGAAAATCCAAGAAGGAATTGAGACGTGGACGGGCCCAGACAGTGGGCAGCAGGGCTCTCCCCCAGCCTGGGGCAGATGTGTTATGACTCTCGGTGTTTTCCGGACAGCCTGTGTGAGTTCAGCTGTCGCCCGGCTCCTAGGGCTCCCCGTGGCCCCAGGGAGGAGCTTCTACATATCCGTGAGACTCCGTTTCCTCATTTGCAGCCCCAGGACTCATATTCTAGAGTGGCTCCAGCTAACGAAAACCTTGGCAGCAGGCTTTCTCAAGCACATTCACTGGTAAGAGGTGGTAAATGAGCTAAAGTCAACAGTCGAGCTTCTTTATCAATGGATACTGACAAAGCGTTCATGCATCCATAGGCAGCTTCTTCCAAATCTAGTCGTTTGGGTTTGTCTGGACACGTGTCAAAATAAGAGGCTCCGTGTGTGAAGACAGAGTGAGGCAGGAGGCTGGTGATCTTGGTGGGAGCAGAGGGACAGGAAGAACGAAAGCATCTCAGAGAGTGTGGGAAAGTGGAAAGATGAGGGTCTGTCCTCTCCTCCTCCCACCAGGAGCCCCCACACCTGTCCTGCAGAAAGAAGGCCTGGCTGGGCATCTACTCTGTGGAACTGTGTGAAAGTGGGAAGATGGAGCCACCACTCCCAAAATTTCAATGAAATTACTCCATTGAAGAAATCTCTCAACTATATTACATCCATCCTATTAAAATACAATCCCTAGGTTACTTCTAAAATATTATAACAGGTTAGGAAGGAGGATTTGGTTTCTTGGAAGGAATTTTTAGATTATAGATTGTACAGAGTTACTTCATATTATAACTTAAAAAAATCCACTTCAAATATTAAGTGTATAGAAATCCAATTATACAACTTTTATAGTATAGACAAGGAAAAAAATCAAATTACTATTCATGGACATTTAAGCAGAATTTATTACTGAAAAAATAAATAGGGCTCATAGTACTAGGAACTCAGTCTTGGGTATGACGTTTTGAGGGTTTGACACTAAGCTCTACCATTTCAGATGTGCCACCTTCAGCAAGTGGCTGCCTCTTACTCGATATCCACAAAGAACCCTGTGTAGACTGTTAGTGGCGATGCTCTGGGGTGCTTAGCACAGGCTTACACATATAGTGACTATTAACTGAATTTTAGACATTATTATGATGACTAATAGCAGATATATGCTTTATCATTTATTTATTGAAGTTTTTGGTTGGGGCTGGGTTTGAACCTTCCACCTCCGGCATACAGGGCTGGCGCCCTACTCCGTTGAGCCACAGGAACCGCCCTATGCTTTATATATTTTTTTAATTAAAGGCAAACATCTAAAAGTTAAAAGCACAAGTTTGTTTGTTCTTTGACTTTTTAGATGGCATTTATTTTAGTTTTTGTTTTACATAATTTGTTCTGTCTCCCCTATGAAGGTGCATTTCATTTATTTGAAAACAATGTAATGCTTAGATATCAAATGTGGACATCAAATGTGAGCATACTGATGATTCCACTAAGTTATCCAGTTATATGTAAACCCAAAAGAGTATGAAACATCTTATGTACAAAGTTATCCTTTTTACAAACCTGGAGATGTTTCAAAATATAATTGCTGAGCTCTGAGTTACACCACACCATCACGATGCCAAATCACTTTTGCATAAACTTATCCTCTCAACTTTCATTATTTTGCCTTGATTTCAAAGATGGAAATTTGATTTCCTTATTACACATATGTGAGTTGTACTGACTGTCAGACCAAACATAAAATGCATTACTTATCAGATGGAGGAGAGGTATCGTCTAAAAAAATCAACCAACTCAGAACTTGTGAAGATGCTAACCAGGTAAGCTCTCTAAGCAGGGAAATTTGGGGGAAATAGATTTTCAAAAAAATTAAATCAGCCAGAATCATTGTTATGGACGTGCCAAAAGGACGTGAAGGAGAGGCGTTAAATATTGTTGGCTCTTCTCTAAAAAATCTCAGGAACCTGTTCACAAGATGCAGTTCACACGCATCGGGAGCCAGCTTGTTAGAATCTTCTGGAAAATTAAAATATTTTGGAGTGATACTTTGTTGCGCTTCAGCCATTAGGATGAAATATTTCTATGTGAAATATTATGTAGTCTGTAGAAGGGGCCCGTAAGCAATGTAAGTATATTTATCCTTGGAGTTCTTGAGGAACACTCTTTACCCTTAGAGCATATGTCTTCTAATGTCCCCCAAGACATTCAGAGACACAGGAACCACCACTAACAGACTCACTTAGGGAAGATCACGGGGTGAGGCCACAGGGAGCCGGCCCTCTCCAACACCCCACTAAGCTTACAGGGTGAGGCCCCAGGGAGCCGGCCCTCTCCAGCACCCCACTAAGCTTACAGGATGAGGCCCCAGGGAGCCGGCCCTCTCCAGAACCCCACGATAGTGGCACCCTGCTCTCAGACTCCCAGCCTCCAGAACTGGGAGAAAATCAATGTCTTATTTAAGCCACTCTGCATATGGAGCATATGGTGTTTTGTTAGGGTGGCCCAAGATGAAGGTTTTTCCCAAAAGCACTACATATCATTACTAGAAGTGTACGTGGACACATGTGATTTTTTTCCTTATTCACTAGACTGTTAGCTCCAACAGAATAGGAACTGCATTTCTTTTTGCAAGTAGCTGTTTAATAATTTTTTCAATGAATGAATGCTATGAATGGCTATATGGAATCCCACATCAAATAGGAGCTGAACAGAAAAATTCAATTTGGTCATCCTACCCTACATAAGTGTATGTGTGTGTGCATACACGCATACACACACACACAAAAGAAGCTATTTCAAACCAAAAATATCCTCTAGCAAGGGGGCACTATTAAAGGAAAGGCTGTTCTATTGTGCTAAGCCCCAGTGTAGGTCTCGGAGTAAAAGGTGACAGAAAGGAGAGGTAAAGTACTAGTATCATTAAGTGAGAAAAATCTGGAGATTTCAGGAATGATTTCTGGACAAAGAGAGATACAGAAGGGTAAGAAAGAGAGAAGAGGGCCCAGAAAAATAGCAGAAGACTAGCACCTTTGTGGGTAGCTTACTTTTTAAAAAATATGAACATCTAGGCTGGACGCCTGTAGCTCAGTGAGCAGGGTGCCGGCCACATACACCGAAGCTGGCGGGTTCGAGCCTGGCCAGGGCCTGCTAAACAACAATGCAACTGCAACAAAAAAATAGCTGGGCATTGTGGCAGGTGCCTGTGGTCCCAGCTACTACGGAGGCTGGGGCAGAAAAATTGCTTAAGCCCAAGAGTTTGAGGTTGCTGTGGGCTATGATTCCACAGTACTCTACAGAGGGCTACATAGTGAGACTCTATCTCAAACAAACAAACAAAATATGAACATCTATCAGAAGTCCTCAAACTTCTTAAACAGGGGCCAGTTCACTGTCCCTCAGACCATTGGAGGGCCGGACTATAGTTTAAAAAAAAACAAAAACTATGAACAAATTCCTATGCAGACTGCACATATCTTATTTTGAAGTAAAAAAACAAAACGGGAACAAATACAATCACATCGCCTCATGTGGGCCGCAGGCTGTAGTTTGAGGACCCCTGAACACTATTCCATTTCATTTTATTTGTGAATATACACTGTTTCCATTTCTATGTCAAGAAAGTCTGGGACATACTTAACTGTCATGTTTGAGTGAACACACTTTATCTTGTTGGGGGGAGAAAGGAGGCTAGTGGATGGGAAAATCGATGGGGGGACTTAATCTGCCTTCAGCCTCTGGAGTGTGGAAAAAGGAGACGCGCCGGCCACTGTGAGATGACTCCTGAACGTGCTCTGCTGAAGCAGAGACACACTGTGATCAGGAGACAGGCTCTGCGTCCCCTGGGAGTTCTTAAAAGCTTTGGAGAGAATGTGAGACTTTTTCACAATCTGTACAATGAAGATTGGAGCCAATTCTATCGAGACCTCAGGAAACAGGGTGAACCCAGTTGACAGAGGAAAACATTCCATATCCCACTAACAATAAAAAGCTTAACTAATAATATGATAGCAACCAAAATGGCCTCCTGCTGTCCTCCAGCTACCAAAAGTTCACGCCCACACACACTCAAGTAACCGCCTCCTTACCTCCTGCACTGGGCAAGCCAACAGTTCAACTGGTACCTTTGGGGTTTGTTTCTATCTGGAGATCTGTTAATTGCAGAGGACAATTGGAAAGGATTTGATGAGGATGCTTCCCACAGATGCTTATAACGAAGGAAGAGGGAACTTGAAGGAAGTAGGAAGGTGCAGCAAGACTGGGAAGGAATAATTCCTGCAGGAAGTCAGAAGTAGGAGACCTTGATTTACTGGATAAAATAAGGAATGACATCTCATTGTTCTACTGGGTGTGTAAAGAATAAGAACCTGAAATGCAGGTTTGGACATTAAAGTGAATTAGTAAAGGAAATTTATGGTTTTGGAAGAATCAACAGTTACTAGAGGATGACAGGAAATGGTTATAGGTGACTTTTAGATTCTATGCTTGGGTGACTAATGAGAAATAATAATACAGTAAACCCTTGGACTATCATATGCAAACAGCCTGTGTGAATTAGTTTTTGTTTTTTTGGTTTTGCAGTGGAAATAAGAGGGCTAAGACAAAGCCGGGAGCAGTCATCTGCTGGACTGTGAGGAGTGACTTTGCGAAAGCTTGGCAGGGTGGTCTCAGGACCAGACACCCTGCCTTGGGCAATGTGGATACTAAAGGAAGGACAGTGGTACCCTGAATTTTGCTTGTAAGTACAAATTCCCAATTATTCCACAAGCTGGCAGTACAGATCTCTGAGCCCATTGTCCTTGTACTTCCCTAGAACACAACGTTGTGGCACTTTGCTGTCCAGATTCACTTTCAAAAGTTTAGAACAAACCTGTATGAAAGGCAGCTCTTTGAATACTCTATCACAGAAACAAAGTTAGGGTAGGGGAAATCCATTAATTATTCAATATTAGTATCCAGAAGCAAAGAGTGTGTAGAACGAAGGGAGGTCTAATTTTTTTTTAAAAAAAGAAGATTTTTAAATCACAGAGTCCTCACTGTGTACCTCACCCACTCAGGGAAAGCAGTTTTAGGGCCATACCCCAAATATTTCCAATTGGAATCAACAGTCCCACCCGGAAGCATGTGCGACAAAACTAACTAAAGACTACCCTCTAGTGGTCAATGTGGAGAACTACAACAACTAGCAAAGTGCTGACCAAATTCTGTGAAAGGCAATAACCTAAAAAGTAGATTTCCCCCATATTGATTACATTATATAATAGAGAAATATATATGTAGCAAGTGTTCCTATTCTTAACTAATCTTAAAATGTGTATAAGCTTTGAGGTAGTTACAGGTGCATGCTCAGTTTTGCTGTTTACATCTAATTACAACACAAGTATAGTGACCTTACCACTAACAACAAATTGGCTGTAAAACATAAAATCCCTTATAAAACTAATAAAAATTAAGTGATTATTAGAATCTTTTCCCAATATCCTGAACTTCTTTCTCAATTAGTTACCCTACAGCTGGTGCAGCTAGAGGACCAGAAAGAGTGAGTTCAGAGTCAGACAATGTGGGTGGCTCTCTAGTTCTACGAATTTCTGGATGCTTGACTTGTGCAGTTAACCTCTCAGGGACTCACTTTTTAAAAATAGGCACCTATGTCAATTGATGCTCCTCCAGTCTCCCTGAGTTTGCAGAACATATAATGAAATGTGTACCAAAGTACTTTGTAAACATTAAAGTGCTACAAAAATACTAGACACTATTATTCTTAAAATCTCCAGGTAAGAATAATAAGGATAGTGAATCTGATATTTGAAAGTGCTATTTAAATTTATTTTTAATTTAAAAAATCCATTTGTCTTGCAATTGTTTCTGTCCTGAGAGAAGTATGTTTGAGATAGATTGACTGATTGTCTAAATTCTCAAGTTTATCTCGCACTGGAAGGAAGCTAATAAATTGTCCAAGTCTATACATTGAATCAATGACTGAACTCAAAATAACTGTCATAGTTATATATGTTGACATTTTGCACTATAGAAATTCTAATGTTATTAGTATTTCCCCAGTAGTTTCAGTTAGTGATAAGGATAGATGGATCTAAATTGTTTAAATGACTATAAATAAATCATACAATCAAATTTCACTTCATATTTCTTCATTCTGAGATATAAGGGAAGAACCTGAAGAAAGAGTGAAAAAAAAAGTGATGTCATCATTATTCTAGAAAGAGCTATTTCCTATGTACATGTTAGGAACTTTCATCCGGTGACATCTATGTATCTACTAACTTTATGAATCAGGTAGAAAAGAATTCTTTTTACAGCATCAGAAACATCAGTTAGAAACAATTAGTTTCTAAATGATTAAATGTGAGGTACTTTCAAATAGTTTCACATGAGTGAAATCAAACTGTTTTATTTTCCAAACTAGTAGAATAGACACAGCGTCATTCTGTTCAGAGTGGCATTACACTGTCACAGATCTCAGCATCAAAGTGGTACTTCTGTTTTTATGTATAATTGTTTTATAATCAAAAATGTCCCTTGAAATTAGAGGACTATTTGAAAGCAAATAACTTACTTTAAGCAACTCTAGTCTGGTCATTAATTATCAGAACAAACTCCTACCCACCAAACCCTTAAGGAATAGCTCAGTTGAGACAGGAAATGCCAAATCCAGCAGAGTTTATTTTTCATTTCTAGTTGAGAGCAAGAATCCAAGACTCAGAATGAAGTTAATGATGTATCCAATATAGAAACAGCAGTTCATTATATTTTCTTCTTTCCGAAAGCAAAATACAAAAGGAGACCAACCACAGGCATCACAGGAAAAGCAGAAATAGGTGTTTCAAAAAATAACCTTCTGGGGAAAATATATGGCCATCTTGAAACTCATAAGAAGAGCAACATACTGAGAAACTCTAAAGCATTTCTGCATGTTAGAAACACCTACGTGCCTCTGACACTCTCTATGCACAGATCCCAACCCACATCAGGTAAAAGGTAACAGCTGGGGCGGGACCCAGACATCAACTTCAGACGTATTTTCTGAACTTCGCTAGGGGATTCCAATGTACAGCCATGTCTGAGAAGCACTTTGATCAAGAAACATATTTAGAACATGAAAAAAAACAATGTATGATCACAGATGATTCTTATAACCTCTAAGCAAAGTTTCATTTTATAGATGCATAAATTGTGAGTAAATCACATGCAGGGATTATGTAGATTAAATCAATGGGCTGACAAGGACTAGCGTGAATTAGTTCAGAACTAGGGAGTGGGGGATGCGAATACGGGGCCCAGTGGTTTTAATGAGCTGACTGATAGTCGGTGCCATCACCATCTGCAAACAAACCGAGAGCAAATGAAGTACACGCTCCAAGTGGTACCAGTTGAGCTGCATTGTTGAGTTGAGCAAGATGATAGATGCGAATGATTTGGGGAAGTAAATACAACGAGGATGCTGAAATCCCTGGTTGATTCCAGGGATTTTGAAAGAGCAAACACATGGCAAGAGGAACCCTCACCCATGGAACAGAATATGGGAGAGAAATACAAACATAACTTTATTTCCGAGCTGTAAGGTCAGAAATACATTGTAATACATTCTCCAAATGAGGTCCTAGATCTGCAGTTACAGCAGTAGCACCTGGGAGCTTGTGAGAAAGGTCCAGAACTAGACCCCAGCGCAGAGCTACCAACTCAGAAATTCTGGGGATGAGACCCCGTGATGAGTTTTTACAAGCGTTCCAGGTGATTCTGGTGTGCCCCAAAGTTAAGGACCCTTCTTCCACGGTTCTTACTGAGAATAAACTTTTCTCTACAATGTGGGGTGACCCTGGAATCATATTACATAAAACTGACCATTTCATCATCCATCACGCAGTTGAGGCATCCACTGAAGTTGAGGCATCACTCGTCCTCAACACGGACAAGATCACTGCTGCTCAACACGGACAAGATCACTGCTGCCGGCATCACTCCACAGGGTGACCTGACCTGAGGTAAGCTCTCAAAACAAGAAGCAGAAAGCTAGCTGTCCAAAACAGAACACCAGGGCTGAGCAAACACTCATATTGATGTAAATTTGCTGACTGTAGGTAGTAAAAAAAATGTTCACAAAGTTACATTTTTTATAAGGCTTACAATATGTTAGACGTCTGATATGACCATTTTCCCCTTTCTCTTGAATCCAGAACTTTTTATTTCACCCTAAGTTTAAAAATACAAATATCATCATCCAATCATAAGGAAGAAAAAACTACAACCATATGCACCCCCTGGATAAATCTCACGAAATTCACAGACCTAAAGAAGACAGACACAAATAGCACATAAAACGTGTCTTAATTCATAAAGCTTAGGGACAGGGAGAAACCCTGATTTTGAGTATTTGAAGTCCAGTGATGATTATTGGGCACGGGAGAAGGGAGCGTACTAGTAACTGGAAGAGGTTCTGGGAGCTTCTGGGGTGACAAACTGCTCTGTTTCCTGATATGGCTGCTGGTGACCCCAGTGTATGCATTTTGTGAAAATGTATCTTTTTTTTTTGACACTTATAATTTGTGTACTTGCATTAAAGTATACTTTGACAAAAAGTGCATAAACATGTGACAATAGGATAAATTCTGTGTGAGGGTTTTAAGAAGTCAGGAAATTTTTGGAATTTAAAGACTTGTTGGGTATTGGGGTGCTGTTCTCAGAGGGCATGGAGGATGGTCACTGCCATGTCATCCACAGCAGTGAACAAAGCCCAGAGGATAATGATGTTTTGCCTTTGAGACTCCAAAAATCCAAAGACAACCATGGGAATGAAGGCTTAGTTTCCAAGGGTGCTGTGAAGTTCATTCTGGCCTCACTGGAGCCCATGTTAGGACAAGGCAAAATGGAGAAGTAGAAGAGATTATGGACAGTCCCTTATGTGACTGGTGAGTGCTCTGTGCCACCAGCACATCTGTCCCTCCAGCCTGTCAGGGTCACGCTCCTGCTGACCTTGTGCTGCCATTCCCAGCCTGACACTGGATCCTGGTTCAGAGCTTCCTGGCTCCTGTCCACTGTCCAGCCTCCTCCATCTCCCCTCCCTTCTTTTCTCCTTCCTTCATCAAAATCTACCTGTTCTCTCTACCCTGTTCTTTGTTATCTCAGAATCTTTGTTATTAGCCAGTTCATTAAATCAGTAGTTCTTGACCGTGTTTGCACATCAGCACCCGTAGGACATTTTATAAGACCCCTGGTGTCTGAGCCCCCTGTGGAGCCCTTTCACATGACCTTCTGGAGACTGTCCCCAGCACCCAGTACTTTTATAAGCTCACCAGCTATGCTAACGGACAGGCCAGAGTTGAGGAGACCTGAGCAGACTTACAAAACTGAGGGACTCTCAAGTGTGCAGCATTCCTTCCTAAAGCCACACCTGGAGTTCCCTGGGGCCCGAGGGACCAACTTAGCATCCTGTCTTCTGCCCACAGAGCACAGACTCCCTGGTGGGGCCGGGGTTGCACTGACGAGCTCTGCCCAGCTGTGCTCACCAGCTTCCCTAGACACACCCGGGGGCTTTTTTTTTTTTTTTTGTTAAAGGGAAATTACAAACATATTTCACTTATAAATGAGGATGCAATATCCTAAACAACATATTAACAAGTTGAATTAAAAAGCATTGTTCAAATAATGTACTTTGGTCAAAATTAAATCCAATTTATATGAAAATTAGTCACTATTTTCTTTTCTTTTCTTTTTTTTTTTTTCAGCAAGTTCCTTAGATGGTTCATGCCCCCGATTCATTTGCCAACCATTATTTAGACCCTTATCTCCTTCTCTTTTTTCTTTTCTTTTCTTTTTTTTTTTATATGCTGAGTCTATGTGTCAACAAAGTTGTGCTGAATAGTTCATCTGAAAAGACCTGGGGTCTTTTTCTGTTTTTTTTTTTTTTTTGCAGTTTCTTGCCAGGCTGGGTTTGAACCCACCACCTCTGGTATATGGGGCCGGCGCCCTACTCACTGAGCCACAGGCGCCAGTGGGGTCTTTTTCTGGAGACCTGGAAGCAGTTAATCCTGATACAAGTCCCATATACCAGAAGGAGTGCTTGACAAAAACAATGTAGTTTTTTTTTTTTTAAACAAGTAATATTTTACTGAAGTAAAAGTATATTATACTGAATACAAGTATATATTTTACTTGTAGAGCTAAGTATATTATACTTGAAGAGCTAATGGTACGATCATTGATAGAATAGATTTTTAATGATGTGTAAAGTTTTCAGTTGATAGTCAATAAGGTGTAAAGTTTTACAGAACTATTTCATTAGTGTGCAATTAACCTCTTTGATTTGAGTTTATTATTTCTGTTTTCTAAAACTCAGGAAAAATATGAGAAAGATGTCTACTTTCCTATAGTAAACAGCAAATAGTTATAGGACTATCGTGAATAACAATGCATTATATTCTTGAACATTGCCAGGAGAATAGATTTTTAAGTGTTCTTATCACACACACACACACACACACACACACACACAGAGACACACACACACACACACACACACACACACAAGATAAACTGAGTAATGCATATGTTAATTAGCATGATTTAGCCATTCTACAAAGTATACGTTTCAAAACAATATGCACACAATAGATACAATTTTTTAAAAAACAAATATCTACTTTCCCTTTAAATATCATTTGTAGTGGTGGGAGAAAGTATTTTCTTCTTGGTTTGATTTGGTGGGAAAGGTTAAGAAAGTGGGCAGAGAGCATAAAGAGAGGGGGCTTTCTGAGCTCAGTTTCCTTGGCTGACCCAAGTGGCCCTGGGGTGATAATGACCTAGCAGCAGCCAGCAAGCCCCTCTCCCGCCAGCACCGTGAGGTTAACATTCTATAACACTGGGTGCTAAGACTAGGATTTCAGCACGAGTTACCTCTCCCCACCTTAGACCAGACTAAAGGAGGCTCTGCCCTGGGAACTTTGGAAGGTCTGCTCTTCCATTCTCCGGCCCTGCCCCTTCCGCAGCAGGAGGCATCTCCAGAACCCTTGGAATATGGCCACATGGAGTCAAAAGTCTCCTTTTAGACCAGGGCTGTCTAACCTTTTTCCTGCTGCAGATTGAAAGAGTAAGAGTTGTCTTGGGCCACACATTAAACACACAAACACTAAGGAAAGCCGATCAGTAGAAAAAAATGTCCATGCATACTTTTCATGATATCTGACATAACAAATAAGCAAAAAAAATAAAATAAAATAAAATTCTCACAAAAGCACCAGGCCAAGTTGGACACCCCTGTTTTAGACCAGGGCCTGGGAACCAGGGACTTGGAGTTGCAAATCCAAATGGCCCACACCTGCTAACAGGCTTCGTGTGGTCTTACTCCCCCATGGGGCCCATCTTACCAGTATGTACAACCCCAGGCCTGAGTGGTGGCTGCTTGGAGCATGAGGATGGAGGAAATTAGGTTAAAATTTAGACACATGGGCTGGCACATCTCCACACATGCACAGAGGCACCGCCTGATTGTAGACAGAACCAGATGGAAAGAGAAGAGTGGGTGGGCACAGGCCTTCCCCTCAACAGGGAGGGATTTAAAAGTGTTCAATTTAAATGTGACCTTCCACACTCGTATGAAAGCATATTGGTCAAGGCAAAAGGACAGACCAGGCATCCTCAAACTGTGGCCCACGGGCCACATGAAGTGGTGTGAATTGTATTTGTTCCCATTTTGCTTTTTACTTCAAAATAAGATATGTGCAGTGTGCATAGGAATTTGTTCATAGTTTTTTGTTTTAAACTATAGTCAGGCCCTCCAACGGTCTCAGGGACAGTGAATTGGCCCCCTCTTTAAAAAGTTTGAGGACACCTGGGATAGACCTTTAACAGTGACATAACAGATAGTCCATAAAAATTAAACTTATGCATTTGAACTTGATCTTCCAGGACACTGTGTAGTCTTATTTGTCAAGAAAGGAGATACAAGCATCCTCAATTAAAAGTTTGTAAGCATGATTTTTTTTTAAAATGTGGTTTACAATGTTTAAATATTTGAACCTGGTATATAGCCTCCCACCTGTAGTCTTACCACAAAACCTCATAAATTTCAGAAACATCCTCTTGTTCAGAGCCCTACCATAGACCTTCTGAACCAAATCCCTGGGGTTGGGCTGGTATATTTGAATTTTAACAAGTTAGATGGTTCATGCTCCCAATTCATTTGCCAACCTTATCTCCTTTCCTTTTTTTTTTTTTTTTTTTTTTAAATGCTGAGTCTATGTGTCAACAAATTAGTGTTGAATAGTTCATCTAAAAGCTACAGAAAAAGAAAAAGGAAGAACGATTTTACTGGACCTTGTGGCACATCCTAAAACCAACTCCATTCTGTTTAGGAAACAGGGTTTCCTGGCCCCGTGAGCTTGTGGCTTCCATTCTGATTCCTCTCAGTTGGGGGACACCCTGGGGGCAGCGGCACCCCCAGTTCAGATAATCTTTCCTCATCAATGTATCTGCGCACATGTCAGATTGTCCATTTTTCCTTACCAATTTTTTGGCCCAATATCTTTTTTCTTTTCCTAACTCCTTTACTCCTCAATGCCTAGAATTTTGGTTTTAACATCAAATTGCTGGCCCCAGAATCCCTTGATGTCTCCTAGTAGGTGAGAAATCGTTCTTGTTTATAGACCCCGTTAATGCTCTGGCAGCCCCTCAGCTCACCTGACAAGCCTTGTGAATACCCCAAGCACAGGCCAGATTCTACCGATTAAATCTTATCTGACTATGTCTGACCTATGATGTGTGTGTATAGATGTGTGATAAAAGCATGGGGAACAGATGAGTTTCCATCAATCTGCTCATTCTTCAAATATTTCAAAGACTCCCTTTCCCCAGATGTCCAGAGAATTTTGGCCATTCCTTTAGTATCTCTGCAGCATTAAACAAATACCCCTTGTGAATATAATCGCAGCCTGTTGAACTCTGTGAATTCCATCAGTGCTTATGAATGCTGCTGGCAATAGTGGCCACCCACCACAGGGCACTCCATGTTCTCCTGTAAAGACATCCCCTGGCCAAGGACAGTTATAGTCTGCCAGATCTTTAAATGGAGGCTGACAGGCTGCAGTTAGGTAATACTCCCAGACCCTACTTAGTTAAAAGAGTGACTTTGCTTTCTTCTTGGGGGCACATCTCAGTCTGCTTGTGTTGTTATAAAAGAATACCTGAGGCTGGGTAATTTATAAAGAAAGAGGTTTATTTGGCTCACAGTTCTGCAGACTGAAGGAAGCCTGGCACCAGCATCTGCTTCTGGGAAGGCCTCTACCACTTCTATTCATGGCAGAAGGCCATGGGGAGGGGAAATGGCACATTACATGGTGAGAAAGAAAATGAAAGAGAGGGGAGGCGCCTGGCTCTTTATAACAATCAGGTCCGGCAGAAACTAAAAGAGGGACAACACAGAAGCCATTCGTGAGGAATCTCCCACTAGGACCCACCTCCAGCAGTGGGGATCCAACGTCACCATTAGGTTTGGAAGGAACAAGTATCCAAATTATATTGTGGGGTGAGAAGGGAACTATTACAAAAGATTCTTATAAGATACCTTGTAATTTAAATTTTTAATGTGTATCTGTACTCGATGGAAGATGAAAAGTTGTACCTGAAACATAAGTACAATGACTTAGTTGGTGTGTCTAGCCTAGAGAGCTGGGCACTATTAATGATACCCCTCACCCCCAGGAAGGACAGCCCTTTGAGATGTGTGTACCAGTTAGATGGTGGTAAGGTGATTCCTATTCCAGCTACTTGGTATACAGCACCATCATTTTCAAAATTGCTAAGGAAAAAAAATGGTCTCCAAATTAAGACAAAGCAACTGGTATAGACCGCCCTAAGATGGGATTTTAAACTTCTTTATTGTTGTAGACCACAAAAAATGAAATTATTTTGTTAGTTGTGGGGGAGCTCTTAAATCTAACCCCCTCATTTTTAAATTGTTGAATCAGATTTAAAGTACAAGTGTTCTAATAAAGACGAAAATAAAGTCAAGAAAAAGAAAGCAACGATACAGTAAATAACACCATTTGTCCAGTTCCTATTTTCTCAATTTCACCAAAGAAGAGTACTTTGAGTTTAAAGTATTTCCTGATGGAATTATAACAATGTGGGAAGAGGTGGAACACAGATCTCTTACTTACATCTTCAGGATATGCAAGTGGGGCTTGCTGCTGAACTTTGCAAATGCCCAATTTTAGGTGATCTATTAATGAGAACTGTACTTTATTTTCCCCCACCGAGGAAGAAACAAAATTCAGTTCTGCCAAGAGGGCTTCTCTGTACAGCTCGGTTCCACTCAAAAGTTAGATCCCCACGTCCGAGAACCAGGGTTACTATTGTCTTCCAACGTCATCTCTCCTGGAGAGCGTGTGGGGACCGTTTGATCGCGTTAGGGTACTGCGTGTTATTATATTTACATACTGCATGCAAATTGAAATACTGTTCCTAACGTGATAAAGGGATTCCCTAGAAGTCATGTGCACCCTTTGGTGATTATTATGGCTCAGAAAGCAAAACATAATTCCACCGCCTGCTTAATGGTGGAAAAACAGTCCTTCACGGAGCTGCTGGACAATCCTCCGAGTGGCCGGAAGGTGGCGCGCGCTTCTTAGAAATATCAAACCACGCTGTCTGAACACCTGCTCTCGGCCGGCGCAGCAAACGCAAAAAGGTCTTTGAATAAAAAGATGAGGGAGTCCTCACTGGGTTACAAACAATAATCCGCTATGTACATGAGCAGTGACGTGCAACAACGTGTACTATTGCTGGCGGTCGTAAAGTGGGATACGGAACAGGATGGCTCACGCTCATTTTTACTTACTAGAATTTATTTCTTCTTGAGACACTGTAAGTGAATTCACATGTATCGATTCTTCTTTATTGTGTTAAGTGCTGCACTGGATTTAAAATGATGATCCTTTCTACTGGGAACTTATAATGAAAAGATGGAGTAATAGAGACAGAAAACCTCTCGAGGACGTCCTTGGTCTAGCTTGGCTCTTCAGAACCACAGACAGCACAGATGCTCCCAGGTGGGACCCACCCTCACCCCAGGCCCCTTCTGCTCGGCCAGCCCCAGGGTCACTGCAGTCTCAGACCATCTGGCCGAGGTCTCTGCCTTTATTTTCCATCTCCCTCCTCTGTCTGCATTCCCATTTTTTTTAAAGAATGCAAACAAATTAAAACTTGAATAGCCATTTGTATTTTATTACTTAGTATATTTTTCATTTATGTATACTCGTGGGTTTGGGCAACAGCAGAATGATTTGTGTATGGACCTTGAGAAGGCTGTCAGACAGACATACCCAGCAAATGGATTCACTTTTTACATGGTTCTCTTTTACCAAATGCACAGTGGAACAGAGGTTGACCTCAGAAAGCAATACAGGAAGTTGGGAAGAATTTGGAGACAGGTCTAAAGCAGCTCCCCAGAGGCTGCAGGATGTGGAGTGAAGGTGGAGGGCTGGGGCAGCAAACTTAGGAAGAAGGAAGAGAGAGCAGAGGTGAAAGGAATTGACACCCAGGGAAATGCACATTTATTTCAGAAAGTGCAGAAAATTATGTCCTAGGGGACAAACCTATCAACTATGTGGACTGTATCTATGGAAAGAAATGTGATTTCCCCTGGAGAATTTTACACTCACCAGAAGCCTCCCAGATCTGTCTCCTCAATTTTTGTTTTGTTCTACTTCATTAGCTACCAACTCGCTTTCCCCACTTCTGTTCAATTCTGCAACGGACTCACACCCAGAACACACAAGCCTGCTGCAGATCTTTTCTGTCTCACTTCAGCTGCGTCCTCAGCTGTGATTCTCACCATTCTCAAAGAATTCTTTCTCATATTAGCACAATAGATGTTGTGAAACTCTTTCACTTTTTTCAAATGCCCTGACCTGGCTGGACCGTCACACGCAGATGATTCTGTGACCCACTGTCCTGACCTTTGGCCACTCTCATAAGCTCAAATTTCCAAGGACCAGTCATGCCCCATCCTTTTTGCCTTCATAGATGATCTTCCTCTTGTCCAGGCTCACCTCCTATCCAGGAGACAACAGAGCAGAATAAAAACTCTGTGAGCTTTAGACTCAGAAAGGATGGGTTTGAATCTCGGTGTCACCACGACCCAGGTATGTGTGTCCGGGCAAGTTTTCTAAGACTCCATTTTCTCATCTGTGAAAACCTGGTGATAACACAACCTCCCTCCCATGATTTAGTAATTGCCCATATGTTATTTGTGAAAATACTTTCATACCACATAGTGATAAATTCCCATAGACACCTACCTGTTGACTTTGAAATAGAAAGATTTTAATACTAACAAGTACATTATTTTTTCCAATCACCTGGGTTGGGCCCATGGAGAGGAAAGTGGCAGAGTCCTGGCCCTGAAAATCAGTAACCATACTCTATCTTATGTCCCAATCACTGCCACATTTTATGACAATACCATTTTTTTCCTCATTCTTCAGTTTTGGTTTTTTTTGTTTTGTTTTTTTTTGCAGTTTTTGGCCGGGGCTGAGTTTGAACCTGCCACCTCCAGGCCAGTGCCCTACTCCTTTGAGCCACAGGTGCTGCCCCTCATTCTTCAGTTTTTCAACCTTGTTCTGAGCCTTAGCTGAAACATTCCCCAGGATTCTATCCCCGTCTTCTCTTCTCCTTCTACACAGTTGTTCTTGGATGATCCTGTTCGCTGTGATAATTCTAACCTTAGAGCTGAATCTGAGGTCCATATCTCAGACCTCCAAGGCATCTCCTCTCCTCCTTCAGTGAGATGCTCTTTGGGGGCCTCTGATACCCCAGAGACAGGAAGGTCCATCTGAAAGATGGTCACGGCCCTGCTTATAAATTCACAGACTCAATAGTAAGACCGGAGGAAGTTTTTGAATTTTACAAGTGAAAGAAAATTCTGAAAGAATCTAATTTATGCAAAAGCCATTCCTACAAACAATGGAATGTTAAGTTATTGCTTATCTTTAGCCCGACGCACTAGCTAATATTATTTTGCAGTCTCCTCATTAGCTGTGCAGATGTCTCTTTCTGGCAATAATACAGGAATAGCAGGATGCCGAAGGGTAAGTGCTGACTCTGGCTGCACAGGTGGAGAAGCATTTCCCAATCTTCTGCCCGGTCAGGCTGCTGTGTTTCATTAAAACTGAGACACAAAGTAATATTCCTAAATTCTAATACCAATAGGCCTGTTTATCCCTTCTACACCTGTGAGACATGCTGCGAAGACTCTTTTCTGATTTGTTTTTAAGCACTTAATCTCCATACATAAATGACTGTTTTCTGGATGTTTGCTTATGGTTCAAGGGCAACCTGTTTGGATGTCTACTTGCTCTTCTAGTGAAGTAAACCTATCATTCTTATCTCCCTTAGAACCATCAGAGTTTTGGTAAATATTATTAACCAGATCAGCTGTTCATTTGTTTGGGCCTCTCACACGTTAACACTACGAAGGACTGTGGCTGTCTCTCTGTTATCCATCTTTGAGGCACCGACTCTCATAAGACTGTAGAAGGATGTGTTGATAGACTATTACCTACGCTCGTAAACTTTAATATTTTCCTCCTCTCCTAACTTGCATATGCACACTTGTGAATACGCACACACCTTTAAGGGCACACACACACACACAGGTTCCCGTCATTGGTTACTTTTTGCCTAGGGAATTCAAATCCATTTTAATAGTGATTCAGTAAGATGCATTTATTTGCCATCAATAGATAAAAATGAAAAGAGTTCCTAAGATACTAAGAAGGTATTTCTAAGCCTTCTAGGTTTCCTTGTCCCATATAATGGCAGAAACATTTAACTAAGAGTCTAGCACTAAAAAAAAAGTACTGTATTCACAAAAGCAATGTGGAAAAACCTCAGGCTTGTGCAAGGAAATTCTTAAATAAACTCAAATTGCAGATATTTCAAGTTTGCTAAGTGTTGGCACATCACTATCCAGGCAGCATGATCTATTCTTAACCAGTCTCAACTCAGGGCAGATATCTACCTGTTCATAACTGCAACCATCATGTTGGCCTCAGGGAGCCCTTACTGTATCTAAGGCACAGCTGAAATATTTTAAATTGCCCCCCAAAGTCTGAAATATAACAAAATGGAAAAACAACTCAGAGCATAATATAAAATTGGATAGTTTGGCCCTAAGTTAATGGAATAAATTCACATACTTTAGGAAGAGGAGGTTAGTTAGTTATAGGTCTCAGAAGGTAAGTAAGTTAATGCAGACAGAGGTGACACTTTTCTCCTTCTCTGGGCCTATTCCTATTTCCTCCATCTTCCTTCTGACACTGGGGGTTGACAAACCATGGACCCAAGGACCAAATGGAACCTGCTGTCCGGTTTTGTAAATACGTTTTATTGGCACACCGCCATGCCCATTTGTTTACATACGGCCTATACCTGTTGTCATGCTACGTCAGAGTCAAGTAGCTGACGGAGACTGTTCTGCCCCACAAAGCCTAAAGTAATACTTAGGCCTCTCATAGAAGACGTTGGCCAACCCCTGCACTCAACCTAGAGTTGAGTACCCTTTTTCAATAAGGTATGTGAAGGTGACAGTGATAGATAAAAGGTAATTGACGTGTATCTGGTCAGGTGGAAGAGGTGCCGTCTTCCTCAAATGCATGTCTGAACATAATGAAATTGCCACCATCTGCCAGCCATGTCTCGTGAGTCACATGCAAGCAAATGATACCAACAGAGGAAATGCAGACGCAAACCCTGACTGTCAGGCTGTGGACCTGAACTTCGGGGGCACGTAAGTTGTTTTCATCTCTGCTCTCAGCTGAAAGTTGTCCCAAAGAAAGACAAAAATCCAGACCTCTTGACCCCAAAGGCGGTTTAGCTTTGGGCAGGAGCTCAGGACTCTCTGCTGGGGTTGGGCTGTTGTTTTACGATGTAGCAAAGCCTGCTTTTGTTCCACGATGTAATTTCCAGTCTGATCATGAGAATTCAAACCTGAAAATGTGGTTGAGGAAGAGAAAAAAAATGCTCAGATACATGAAATGGAGGACTTTGTGTTTGAGAGGAGGGAAATAACTAGAATAACAAATGTGGAAGCGAAGTGCCCTCGTAATTTACATAAGAAAGGACTAAGACAGTGGCTATGAACAATGCACAGAGTCCCAGCTATCTACATATTTTTGCACAGAGTCTGGCTAATACCACAGATGGAAGACTTTAGCACAATAAAGCTGTCTGAATATATCAAGGAGATAGACATTCCTGGGGAAATTGACCATGTGTGGGAAAACTGTGGGAGAGGAGACATCGAGGGTGCCTCATCCTGGACATTCACAGAGGGTGAAGGATGAGGAATAGACCTGACATAACAGGTGAACCCAGAAAAGCCGAGGATGGGGCTCAGGCTGCAGGAAAAGGAGAGCTAATGGAGAGGACCTCAGTCAGGGAAAATCTTCAGCTTCCTAAAAGGGGGAAAGGTCAATTCCAGAACTATATCATCAGTGATTTGGAGAATGTTCCCTGAAACATTTCACAACTGACTTAATTAGCAGGTAATTGTAGAACATGAGAGACCGAAGTTATGCTCTGGGGGAGTCTGCATGATTCCCGAGTATGGACTGTGCTGTGTAGCATAGAGTTCAGTGTGAGGCTCCAGAGTGAAACTGCCGGCACCCAGGTTGTTGCCCGGTTGGCCCTGCCACTTCCTCAGGCAGGTCACTTAACTTCTCTCTCCCGGAGATTTTTTCATTTGTCGAATGGGCATAATCATGGAATGGGGATTACCTGAGTTAACACACATAAAGGACTTAGAACAGACTGGCTGATTTTAGAGCTACGTAATTGAAAGCTATTATTACCCATACAACGACCAGACTAGTGGCCAGGAGGATACTACAGACCTGGAGGAAACTGAATTTTGACAAATCATTTCACAAATGCTCACGTGAGGTAATGGAGGATTGGCCGAAAGGGTAATCTGGAGGAGCACAGATAAATAGATCTATATCTAGTTGCCCCACTGTAAATTCACTTTAGCTTATGGAAACTTCTTTAAGATCAAGCCTTGTGATTGAATTCAGCCCTGTCCTGCTCAACATTTTTTCACAATATTTTATCATCTGAAATAATTTTATCATAAAAATTACAAAATACTGTGAAATACTCCAAGCACACAAAAATAACTTTCAATGTTTATAACTGACAAAACGTGGAAAAGACATACCTAAAACACGAGTGATTTCTTGTGTACTGAACATATTCAAAGGAAGACTGAAATGTCACTTAGTGATGGGGCTACAATGTCACATGAGGCACGTGTGGAGACAAACTTCAAACATCGTATTTATTCATTCAAATGTTGATTACATACTTCATGTGTGTTAGGCACTGTCTTCGGTACATGGAACTAGAAGGTTCTATGAATCACAAGTCCTTCATTTCATTTTAAGGTTTGCCACTAACTATATGTTATACACTTAATAACCTCACTAAGATTTTCTCATTTGTAAAGTGATCATAAAATACTTTCTCCATATTTTGGATCACTCATCTACTCAATAAGTATTTACTATTTTCTTCTGGGTTCTTGGGGAAAAGTGAGTGAGAGAAGGTCCTGCCCTCATAGTGCTTATGTCCAGGAGCTAAAATCCAGGCATTTAGCATTAATAAATATTAATGGAAGCTGTGACTACTATATCCGATAATATCATCATAGCTCATGAGTGTTTGATGTGCTCATAGTGCTTATGTCCCGGAGCTAAAATCCAGGCATTTAACATTAATAAATATCAATGGAAGCTGTGACTACTATATCCAATAATATCATCATAGCTCATGAGTGTTTGATAGTCTTTTGGGGGATATTGCCTAAGCTGTTGCTTAACAATTAATTCTCCAATGGCATAGCCAGGAGAGTTGCTGGTATGTGCATAGATACACTGATTCACACTTGAAGATGCAGGGATGAAATCCTAAGATTTCCATAAAACTTAGAAACATTTCCTTCCTAGGAAATATCCAGTTTGGGGGGCAAACATTCCTTCCCTCCTACATCAAGGTTTGAGCTGAGAGGTACCCTGGGTGGGAAGAGTTACCCTGCATGTCACCAGAACTTGAGCATGCTTTAAAATGAATTTCTAAATGCAAAATCATTCCTAAATTCAAAACCAAATTCTAAGCCAGGAGCATGTTGAGGCTTGATCCTTGGTGGAGAAGGCAATGCTGACTAGTAGAGGGCAGTGTCCACTCAAAGGAAAACTCACAGAGTGCAAATCACTGTTACACTGTGAAACTTCCCTCGGCTCTTCCCACTTTCTAGGGGTAATAGGAGCAAAATCGTCAGAGGCCACCCTGCCTCATTTTCACCACTCCTGGGAGAAGACTCAAACGGTGATATGCAGGGCACCCAGCTTGTCAGCTAAAGGGACCAGGAATCTACCCAGCAGCTACAAGTGGCTCAGAAAACTTGCAAGATGATATGAGTTCTTCCCTTCCCTCATTTAGGCCACATGTATTTTCCAATAGGTAGGGAAGAAGAGGGATCTTTTCATTTTTATTTATACAATAAATATGTACTGAGCACTGTATGGGGAGTATCCTAGATATTGGGAATATAAGAAGAATAATCCAAAATCCTTACTGACATTAAGTTTATCAACACAATTAGGAGCAGGAGAGACAGAGTAAGCTTATTGATGAGCTATTAAATATATACTGAGTCATGCTATCAACTGAATTTTGTCATCCCTAAACTCATATGGTGAAGCCCTAACTTCCAACATGACTATATTAGGAGATAGGGCTTTTAGTAGGCAAGTAAGGTAACATAAAGTCATAAGGGTGGGGTCCTCATCTGTTAGGATTAGTGTCCTCCTAGAAGAGGAAGAGAGAAGAGAGTGTATCTCTGTAGACACACACACACACACACACACACACATGTAAATGCTAGCCCTGTGAGTTCACAATGAGAAGGGAGCTGTCTGCAGGCCAGGAAGAGAGCCCTAACCAGAACCCAACCATGCTGGTATCCTGATCTCACACTTTTAGCCTTTAAAACTGTGAGAAAATGATTGTTGTTTAAGCTGCCCCGTCTGGTATTTTACTATGGTAGCTCAGCTGACTAACATAGTCAGGTATGGATAAGTGCTCTGAAGAAAAACCAAGCAAAGCAAAGGGCGGAGAGAGGTGCAGGGAGGTGGTCAGGGGCCTCTAAAGGGGAGGTGCTGAGCAGAGAGCTGAGTGAAGCTGGTGTGCTCAAAGGCAGTCCCTGGTGTCAGGTTTAACAGTGGTGACAATGATGACATGGCAGGGCCTGCCTTTAGAAACCAATGAGATTGCTGCCCTATCAGAATACTTTTGAGGGATAGATCGTTCTCTTGCAAGGAAGAAAAGTGTGATGATGACTGCCTGGTTGTGTGTTTAAGCAAGTCCCTTAAACTTCACAGCCCCGTTTCCTCAGCATGAAATGGGATAATGATTTATTTATTATAGAGATTTAAACAAGTTAGCACATGTGACGTGCATGGACCACGGACCAATGCATGGAGAAACATAGTGAGTGCTCAACTGTTAGCTACTGCTCTTACTACCAATGCTACTACTATCACTATTTACAACAACTACTATTCTTGGAAAGCCACAGACAGAATGTAAGGAAAGAAATTTCACCAATGGGATCCTTCAACTAAATTTTCCCCGAACATCCTGGTCCTGATTCTGGGAAGTGAACTTTGCTTTTCTGTCTCCCCGAGCTCCATCAGAGGAGAAAAACCAATGGTTAAGCCTGCGTGTTGTGAACTGAGAAGTCCTTTGCATAATGTAAAAACCATTGGTGACAAAGGTTTTCTTTGGATGGAACTTTCTGCCCGGTGAACCAGAACACTCCTGGAAACTTGTTCTGGCTCTCACTCCATATAGGTCAGAGAACAGGCAAAACATCCTTTTTGGCACCAAAAACTGTTAGCAAGGTAAAGAATTTCCCTCTGCTTCCCTGGGGAAAAGCAAGAAAAAGCAGATGGAAAAGGAAGAAAATAGAGAAACAGAAGTGAAAGAGAAAAATGGAAAAGAAAGAAATACAGGGGCACCTGTAAGGACCATTAGTAATTTCCTGTGGACTCCACCGTTGACACAAGCAATCAACATGGACTCAGGAAGAGTGATTATATAGACGGACACTGCCTGCTCGGATCTACACTGGAGATAATTAAGGAAGGTACTTTGTACAAAGTTTGAGTGCATTAAAATGAGTAAATAACATTGACAAATGTTTTCATCTAGGCTGTAATGTTATGGAGGTATTTTTATAATCACATAAAGTGAAGTGAAATTGTTTTGAACTGGCCAGACTATAAGTTTCCTCAGGGCAGAAGCTATGCCTGTGGTTTTGTTGTGAGCACTCCCTCCTTTTCAATGCCTGGTAAGACTGGGCGTCCGTATGGTCAGCATGGGGCTATCCAGCAGTTCCGCAGCGGTTTTTTTGCGTGTTTTCTTAAAAAAAAAAAAAAAAAAAAAAATCTAAATCCACTAGTTTCCATGGATGTTTTCTTTAAAAAAAAAAAATCCCATCTTCTAGAAAATTATTTTATTTTTAACATGTCATCAGAATTGTACACAGTACAACACTGTCAAGTAACCATATTACTCATCAATACTGATGTCAGGTTTGCATTTTCATTGTTGTCCTTGATTTTTATACTATTCTATGGAAACCAAGTGTTCTATATATCATTTTAGTTTGCTTTCTGGAGGGAAAAAGCAGCAAAGTAAAATGTTAGGCACTAGGTATAACTGTACAAAATGTTACCCACTAATATTCCCTTTGACACTGAGTCAAATGAAAATCTGAGAGTTAAAAAATGATTTTGTAAGTGAGGTCCTTTAGCAAGAATGTCTAGATAGTAACTGGCTCTCCCCTGCATAGCTATGAGATTAAGAGTGGGAGGGGGACGGAAAAAGAACCTGCATCAGGGTTTTAAGGCAGATGCGTGCAAATTTGAATGGCAGTAAAATGTGTTGATTTCGGTTTGAGACAATTTCCCTAGAGACCATAGTGGCGTTTTCAAAAGAGCATTAGCTTTATAATCAGAAACGATGTGTTTATTTTCTGCTACAGCTGCATACCAGTGATTTTTGCCTTTAATAGTCATTTGATCTTGAACTGTCCCCTGGCCTGTCCTTGTGTATAAAGTGAAGACAGTGTCTGCATCCCACAAGTGAAGGCGAGGATGCTATGGACGGTGCTTTGTGGACAATCGACCCACACCAAAGTATCTTTCCAGCATTCACGTCTACATTCCCTTTCCTTGTCTTTCCCATTTTCGAAAACCTACAAGACGAGGTTATTATTTCTTTTTTTTTTGGCCAGGGGTGGGATTGAACCCGCCACCCTGGCACATGGGGCCAGCTCCCTTCTCCTTTGAGCCACAGGCACCGCCCCACAAGGTTATTATTTCTCAGCACACGCCTCCTCCATTTCCACCTTCTGCCTAGTCCTGTTTTTATTATCTATCTTTTCCTTCATTTATTCAGATGGCTGCTACGTCCTACCCTGCTGGGTGTATCAACATTCTCCTCAGGGTATCTCCAAACCAGAACAGGGCAACTCAGAACTTTTTCTGAACTTCAAATCCCTCTTCTCACATTTTTCTTGCATTTCTCTCCTATTTTTGAAGTTTAGAGATAGAAAACTGCCTGGATGCTAAATGTTGAAGAAATCGGACAGAGCTTGTTACAAGCAATCTCGGTTTCTAAGTAGAAAGCTATATGAAATTCTCTCACCCCACTTTCAGATGGGTCTCTTGTGCTTCCTGAAGAGCAGTCGAGGGCCAGCTAACAGTCAGGGTGTCAGTGGAAAATGCTTTCCTTCGTCTGACAGGAACATGCAGAAAGTCTTAATGGGATATTGCAGTTCTTTTGCAAAAATAGGGAAAAAAAATCCTCACTCTTATAGGGTTCTCTCTACTGGCACAGTAGTACTCAACTGCATATATACCATATACTATATGTGTATAGTGTATATATGCATGTATGTATGTATACATATAAGAATAAGATATATATGTATCTGTATATATGTACACACACTATATACAGATACATATACATCTTATTTGAGGTATTACATTAACTTTGAAATATTAAGTTTATGTTTAAGATCTCAGTGAGAGATAATTACTCTTATAATTTGGTTCTAGCTTATAGTAATTTGTAAGGTATGCCAAGGACATCTAAGCTGCCAACCTCTTGTATTGAATCTAATTTTTAGCAAAGGAAATAAAGAATTGGTGTTTGACAAAAATACAAAATTTAAGAGGAAACTAACATTATTACTCTTGCGTCACACAAAAGTCAGTGATGCTAAAAAGACACTTTCTTTTTGAATGACTTACACCTTGTATATTTATTTAAAATTTCTCTCTTCTAAACTAGATCTATTTATACATTTATATAAGTGAACACTATATATTTCATTTGTCAAGTTTATGGATTAAATCATCTAATTCTTTTATGTCGCTACTTAATATTTTTGGGGTCTGTACAATTCTAAAGAAGTAAACTAAAATACACAAACATGAAATCTCAGCACTGTGGGAGGGAGAATTGCTTGAGCTCAGGAGTCTGAGGCTTGGCTGAGCAAGAGTGAGACCCCAATTTATAAAAAAAAAAAAAAAGAAAAGAAAAGAAAAAAAGAACCCAGCTGGGTGCTGCAGCAAGTGCCTGTGAACCCATCAGCTTCAGGAGGTTGAGGCAGCAGGATGCCCGAGTCTGAGGTTGCAGTGAGCCATGAGGCCATTGCACTCTGCTCAGGTCAAAGGGCGGGACTCTGTCTCAACAACAACAATAACAACAACAAAAAAGATCAGTTATTTTAAATAAAGTTTCCTTACATTTCTAATAGTTCTAGTTTTACAGTTTGCATTACTATATTGTTGAGTATCTGCACATTTGGAATAATTTTACTTCATCTATTGATCCAGTGGTCTGCTGGTGAGTGGTTAGCAAATGGCTCTAGAAGAGGAGAAAAAGGAAGTCCTGATTTGTATCATTTCTGATTTCCATGGTATAATTAATCACACTGTGATCAATTTCAGCATTATGTCATTGAATATGGAGGAGGAATAAATGCTAACAGAAGACTCTTAACAAGCTGGTACCACCCAACTCCCCATTGATTTTTATCTTTCTGGTGTTTAATCTTTACATTTCCCCGGCCTAATATTAATATTGTTACTTCTGTATTGTTTTGGTTAATATTCGCTTTATATGTCTTTGCATAATTCCTTAGTTCCAATATATATGAATGAATTTTAAGTATGTTTCCCGTAAACGGTATATAATTATTTGTGACTACTCAGCAGCTTCCAGTGTCACAGTCAAGGTACAGCCATCATCTCAGACCAAGGCTCTCTCACAGCCTCATCATGGTCCCCAGAAGTGGCCATTAAGCAGTGGGGCTGGAAAATGCCTTCCTCAGCTGGACACTGACTGCTGAAATCCCAGCTCATCTCATTATCATTTTTCCTAATGGCCTTGTCACCTAAAAGTGCTGTGCCTTGGGTTTACAGAATAGACAATCATCCTTATAAATCAGTGTTTTTAAACAAAGACTGCTTGATTTTTATTTATTTATTTTTTTTAGCTGTATAGCTGCAATAACTTCCACGTTTCCAAGATTGTGTGGCGCTTCAGCAGATTTGTGCTGCTTTGCACCGCGTCTCTTCTCCTCTCGGGCCCCAGAGGTCTTGGAGCTTTCAAAAAGAGTTTCATCTCTTAGCTAAGACTAATAAAATCAAATCCATGCCTCCCATGCCTCTGTTTAATGCCTTCCTGTATAATTCTCCAATTTGTCAACTCCAGCCAAGGGCCCATAAAGCAATTTCCCCCACATCTCATAATTTCCTGCTCATAATGCTTTCTTTTTTCCCCCTATTCTTTGAAAAACAACATTAACAATGATGCTTTTAGTTTATCTCCAACTGCCTGCAGGAAGCAAAAATGGAGGGAAGGAAGAGAAGCTTTTCTAGCAAAGTTTTAGCCAGGAGACAAGGCGAGTCTCACAGCTTCTCGTTTTCCTCAGAGGTTTCTTTTGAAAGCCTTAAGCAGCCTCTGGAAACTGTTGCCTACAATTCAGAACTAGGACTTTCTTTTTTTTTTTTTTTTGCAGTTTTTGGACAGGGTCAGATTTGAACCTGCCACCTCTGGTATGTGGGGCCAGCGCCCTACTCCTTTGAGCCACAGGCACCGCCCCACAACTAGGACTTTCTTTACCCTCTTTTCTGATCCTACTTCATAACTGGGTGACTTATACTATTTTCACTCCAGGAAAGATAAACATTGGCAAACATTTTGGTAAAAGTTTATGAAACTCAACTGGACTTGGATTAAAAAACTGTCTCAGTAAGAGGCTAATGGTAGAGAAAAATATTAGTAGGTAAGTCTTCAGTCACAAAATGACTAAACGTACATTCAGATGGTGGCATAAAGTAACAAAATCTTTCTCCAACAAGTATACTTTTTGCTCTGGTTTCTCTACTAAACTCCAGACTTTAAAATAGAACTCCTAACTTAACTTTCTAATAGGAATTTCAATCTCAACATGAGCAAAGTAGAACGTCTGTCTCCACCTTAAGCTTTCCCTTAATCTTCCCATCTATGTACACACCACCACCACCTACTTCTTGAGTCAGACCCCAAAAGGCAACTGCTCAACCATCTCTAGCCTTCCCTTCCAATAGGCAAATTATTAGCAAGATTCTGAAACCTGGAAGGTGACAATATGCTTCAAATACCTATCCGCCCACTCTTTATAATCACCACTGACACTCCCAGCACAAGCCACCATATATTTTGTCAGCACCATTGAAATGGTCCCTGGTCTCCCTGTTTTTCTTCTTGTTCATTTGCATTCAATTCTCCAAGAGCAGACAGAGTGGTATTTCTAAAAGTGTGAAAAGTCCCTGTCATTCTGCTAGGAATCCTTCTGTGATTCCCCAGCTACACTTCAAATACAGCCCATGTCCTCTGCAAGTCGGTGCACTCCATGAGGAACTGGCCCTTGCCTACCTTTCTGATTTCATCTTGTCACCTTTGAGCTCATTACAACTTAAACCTACTAGACTTTCATTTTATTTTGAAAATGACAAGCCATCCTTTGCGACCTTTGCTATCTCCTATCTAGAATGTTGCTCTTCCCATAGAAATGCATCTTGCTGGCGCCTGCATACTATCCATAGGTCAGCAGAATTGCATTTCAGAAAAGCCTTCCTTGGCTGATTGAGTCAATGTAGTTTCTGCCACTCTCCATTGCATCACCTAGTTTTACTTTCATTATAGCACTTGCAGTACAGTGGGGAAACATCTCGTTCATTTACTTGTGAGCTGGTTTATTTTTTGACTCTTCTTTCAAGAATAGCACTGTCCAATAAGAATGTGAACTACCTACATGATTGCAAACTTTCTTAGTGGCTACCTTATAAAAGTAAAAGAAACAGATGAAACTCTAGTTAATTGTACTTAATAAAACAATGCAATGAAACCAAAATGTTATCCATTTAACACGTAATCGCTATTAAACATTTTATTAATGAGGTACTTTACTTTCTCCTCCTTCATACGAAGTCTCTGAAGTCAAGGTGAATGTCACCGTCTGGTACGTCTCCATCAGGATTGGACACAACTCAAAGGCTGGATCACTACATGTGCTGGTGGTGATGGCATTGGACAGGGCGGTCTAGAACATAAGCCCCAGGTGAGCAGAATTTTCTCTGCCTAATTCACTGCCATATTCCTTGTGTTTATAGAAAACACAGTCCCTGCTGCATAATAGCCACACAATAAATATTTGCTGAATGAAAGAATTTTGAGATCTTAGTGAAATTTTTAGGTAAAGATTGAAATCAATCTTTATACACAATTTCAAAGACTTGCAAAAATCTGAGTAAATTGATTAGTTAGCTTGGGTGAGGAAAAGTCCCAGTATTTTTTATTCTTCACCATCTCCACGATATTGCTCAGGTCCCCTTTAGCAACCACTAAGTCCTTACAGGAACTCACTTGATCCTTCAGCATCTCATTGTAAATTCTCCCTACAATGGAAAGTGCTTCTCCTCAAGGCAGACTTGAACACACCTTCACTTATGGTCCTAATTCACTTTGGATAGTTACCTACTATAGAATAAAACCTACTTTGTTAAAATAGAGTTAAACTATTTCTTTGCCTCAACTTCTAAGAGAAGACTTCTTATCCCATGCTTGGGTTGGAAACAGTTATCAGAGTACCACGTTAGTGCTCCCTATGGGAAGGCACCAAATTTATCTCCCATTGGCAAGATGGAAAAAGTTTGACTTTCACTGGCCTATGTGGGCCAAGTGGATGCAATTAATGCATCTCAACTGTCCTTATCAAAGAGAAAAAGAAAAATATATAACTGGCTCTGTAGAACCCTCTACAAGTAATACATTGGTCAGAAAAATGTTAAATATATAAAAGCAGCACCAGATAAGGATCAAAAAAGTATCTTCATTGTTGAAAAATCTACATTAGACCATGTAAGTAAAGGGTTAACGTCAAGTCTGGTTAACATCAGGCTTCCAGGCCTGCCTGGCAGAATCATCTCAGAGTTGGCTTTTCATGGTACTCTTAGCTTAGAAACTACAGAGTTAAGATGAGTGTGGCACTGTGTCTGCCTTGCCTGCTGATGGCTCTGCATCTGGGCAGGGGTAGCAAATAGACCTGGTCTTCCAAACCAGAACAAGTTAGTTGGAAGCTGAGGACACAGCTTTTCTGTGCCAAGGAGGCCACCCTGTGTCTAGCACTTATTCATGGTAGCCATACTTACTTATTCAGGAACAAAAGAAATGGTGTATTTGGATAGGTTCTGGGCCACCTGATGACTTAAAGTGGTTTTACTTACTGTGTCTGTTGCTCTTTCTATAAAGCTAAGTAAATGTGGTAGTAGGGTAAAACCTATTGTATCTTGTGAATTTAGCCACTCAAACTATTCTCTGATACTCCAACAACCAATATATCAGGGCAGAGATCTACAGCCAGAATCAGGCTTTCCAATACTTCCCCTCAAGTCTTGGTCCAGAGACATAGCAGCTGGGAGCAAGATGCTTGTGGAAGACATTTACTCATTTGTTTTATAATACATTGAGGCTTCTCTCTTAACCAGCTGAAAGTCGTAACAGCAGGGACAAAAATAAATAAATAAAATAAAATAAAAGACTGCCTATACTCAGAGCTTGGATCCCTGAGAGGGCTAGTGACGAAAGTAGATATGAGAGAATTAAATCCCACGTGCTCATGGCTTCTGACAACAACTTTACCCAATCGGAAATTTGAACCAATGGATGTCAAATTTGTGCTATTTGCCACTCGTCAATCAATTAAATCAATCTTTTTCTCTTGGATAGGAGGGACTAAGCATGAGAAAATTGGTGTTTCTTTGATACAGATTTAAAAGAAAGAGAATAAGGATTGTGGGTTTGCTATCATTTTGTAAGTATGCTTCTCTCTCCAGTAGAATTCTCACTCCTTGGAGTCTAGGCCAGCGGTTCTCAATGTGTGGATCACGACCCACAGGAACTGTATTAAAGGCTCATGGCATGAGGAAGGTTGAGAACCACTGGTCTAGGATTTTATTTATCTCTATATCCCTATTATTGGAGAAGTGCCAAGGCATCAAGGAGTAATGATTTCAATGAATAAATGAATTTAAAGTGAATGACCATTCAATCATCAGGCCTCAATTTCTACATTATACGAATATTATTGAAAAGTTTTAGATTTTACAAAGCACCATACCAAGTTATGTAAATAATATGAGATTGGTATTGCTTCTTTTGTCTGAAGACTTCCAAGTTATGTACCTGGAAAACATTCATCATTCATGTAAAGCTAATGTCAGTCATGTTTTACTGCTAACTGAAGTTAGAACTGTATAGTCAGGGTTTGAAAATTGAGAATATTTTGGAAAGGACCAAATACCAAAGAGGCTATTTCAATTCTTATAATTTTCACAAAAGCCAAATGCTTTGGGAATCATAAACACCAGTTTCTTTAAATCTGTATAGCACTTACCATGGAAGTCAATTCTAAGCCAGGGAGTTGAGTCTGCGAAAATGGAAAACAGTTAGAACAAGCTGCCTTTTTTTTTTTTTTTTTTTTTTCTTAATAGAAAAAGGGAAAATATCCACAAAAAGGAAAGGTACTATCAAATTAGTGTCAAATAGGAACAGAGAGCAGAGAGATTATTTCAATAATCTGACTAATATCTAAGAGCTCTTCATGAAATGACACTTGCGAACAATTACCATTTCACAGGGATAATCTGTAGGAATGTCACAGATGAGGGAGAGGCTTATAGGAGCTGAGTCTAAAGAAATAGACAAAACCATCTAGAATACTACTCAAGTCAAAAATTTGGGGATATGGTTAATTTCCAATCCAATCCAGGTTTTAGGTAAAGTATCTGATTTAAACTGTGTACTTACAAAGATAAAATGTTTTGATAGCCTTTGTGGTTGAATTGATTTGGGGCTTTTTATAAGAAAGAGTCAGTTTCTGCCAAGAGAGGCTCAGAACACACTGGATAAAAAGAAAGTGATGTAAGCAAGAGTATTTAAGGCTGTCTGAATATTGGCGTGACTTGATTACAGCTAGACACCTCCCATGTAAAAGGATAAGGCATAAGTCAATAAACAAAGGTAGTTCTACGCCAGAATCTCCTAACATATCCAAATACTGAGGTTTTGGAAATCAGGAATGATTTGAAGGGCCTAAAGGAGTATTCCAGTGCAGTTGCCTAAAGGGGTTAAACATTGGAGTATCACAAATAGGTGTCTTCATCTGATCACGGGATACTAAAATTAATCTTCAGTCATCTTCAGGATTCTCATGCACGTGCTTTCAAGTTTGACTGCACAGCATCATCCTGCTGATTAACTAAGCCATACAGAACATGTTTACACATCTCATAATTCTGTCTGACCCCCACTCAACTTTACTACATAGCAGGAGGCTGCTAATTTAGAAACAGAAAATGCTCATCAAGGAAACGTAATTTAGGAAGAGAAGACCAGGGGCAGAAAATTAATTCAGGTCAAGGCTAGCTCTGGTCTCCTTCTGAGAGATGCTAGGTGTTCATGAGCAGCCTTAGAGAAGAGATGGGCAGCTGGGTGTCCAAACAGCTCAACCAGAGTGTGGTCTTCCCAAAATATCACTATTGTTTTATTTGAAATTGTGTGGCTGAAAAACATCATAAAAGCTTGCATTAAAATGTACGTATGAAAAACACATTAAAGTAAAAAAAATTAGGCTCTTAGAAATATTTCTGCCATTTCTGCTTGTATCAGGACCATTAAATAAGGTCTTATTGTATTTATTAACTTATTGCTTTCTCTTAATGTTTATAGAGCGTAGGCAAAATTTATACTCTTAGAAAATATAAATGTGTGCTTGATAGTAGAGGGCTGATGGAGAGAAAAGGAACAAAACAAATGGGAAGGGAAAAAATGGATCAAAGAAAATATAAAAATGATTTGAGGCCAAATGGAGGGAAAAAATCTGGTGAATGGCTTTTTAAGGACCAAAAATAACTTCAAAACCTAAGAGAAAAGATATATAAAGAATCCACATAGAGCAAGATGGGACTGGAAAAACATTGGCTTGAAAATGTGAAACTATAAACCTAAAATTAAAACTTCCAGATATGTGTTAAAGGAAATATTTTTTTTTTTCCTTTTTATAAAAAGCTGAGGATCCAGGTGTGAGAGAGAACCCGATTCTGAACAAAGCTAAGGATGACTAAAAATATATGAAATATAAAAGAGATTTGGTAATTTTTTTGTTTTGAAGCAATGACCTAGAGAAGGGAGATCCTTATTGGAATGATCTATCTATGCCTCCGAAGAGTTTTGGGATTCTATTTAGGCTTTGTCCTCAGAATCCATCGTATGTTTTTTTAATTATACTTGTATGGTTGTTTATTTGGGGGCTGACTCAAAGTTCTTATCACTGGTTATAAAACTTGAGGAGCTGCAGCTATTGGCAAACCTCAGCAAGAGTCCTTTCAAGACCCCAAAAGTATTAGCCGAATGCCACCCGATATCCTCTTATAGACAAGTAGGATAACAAAACTCTAATAGGGAGTCTGGGCAATAAATCAATATGAAGATTCATTCTGTGAGCCCTCCGAGCTAAAGTACCAAGTAACATGTGAGGCAAAGAGTAAGCTATGTCTATTAAAGGCTTCCAGGTAGGCCTCATTCCAAGCGCCAGCTCTGATTCATTCATGTTGGCTGTCTGGAGCACTTCTTTGGGAAGGATTCCTGGGCTAAGTTTCAAATTAGAAGCAAAAATAATGGAATACATGTGGAGGTAACAGAAATCGTACTTTACACATCTTTGCCACTCTTGACACCTGATATAAAAAGTATCTAGATACATTTTCTGGTGTGTGTGATTTCTATGGGTGACTCTAATGTAATGGTAGCAAGGGATTGCGCGTAGCATCACAGAAAGATATTATAAACATATCTACACGCACCTATACATGATAACAAGGAATAAATGAGATAGCCAGGGGGAGCCACGACTTTGAAGAACAGCACACATTAGAATACATCATTTTGGGGTGTATTTAAAATTCAAGTTCTTTATTGAATAGTCAACTGCTAGTAGATTAGATTTTTCTATATTAGAATAACTTAGGGAAGAAATCATTTGTATATACTCCCAATTATGTAAAATTACTTAACATTTACACAATTATGTGGATTACTTCCTTACTCTCTCCACAATTAATTATCTCTGCCACCAGCTGTTGAGGAGGTGGGGAGCTGGCAGCTCCTGCTCCATCACAGCTGCTTTCCCTGCATTTCAGCACCACTTTCTTCCAGTGTGTCAGGAATCCCACAAAGAAAGGCAAGGAACTCTCACTGCAGGAAATCTTGAGGTTCTGGTTAACCACAAAAACTAATGTCCTACTTTAAAGCACATCCCGTTGAAAAAGAATAAAACATCGTTGTTTAGACCTACATTTTGTCAGTGCCTATACGAACACATTCCAAAGCCCTTCACAAGAGCACTACCCTAATCTAGTTATAAAATGACCCCCTAATTGCTGGATTTGTGACTGGTCTACCCAAGTACTCTCTTTTATTTCTCATTAGCATTTCTCTTATCAAAAAGTAATAGGGCAAAAGGGCCCACAAATCAAGTTGGTGGCAAACACACCTCATAGACACACACGCATGTGGCATTTACTCTCTCTCTTTAAAATACCCTGGAAAGATGGCTGTTGTTTTCAATTTGTAAATCTCCTTGAGTACTGTTTCTTCTTACAATCCTGAGGGAAGACACATCTACAGTGCTCAGTGTCACATGGTTACTGTGCTTCATCCCTATTCAGTTACCTGACAAGCACACTGTTTACAAGTACAGCAAGCATTAGCGGAAACATCAATATAAGACTCAGTGTGGGACTCTCTCCTATTGGCAAGAAGCACATAAAAGAGGGGTGACAGGCCTTTTCTGTATTTGAATTTAAATGGTAAGCTGACAGACAGCATCTTTTCACCTGTAATTGGACCAAAAAAGGATCAGAGGAAAGACAAGCTTCCCTGCTGGTGTTCCAGCACTTCATTTCTTAGTCACCTCACTGCTCACCATTAAGGCTGTGACAGGATTAATATCTTTTGAGTCTTCTGTAGCTTCTTTATTACTTTTAAATCAAAAACAAAGAAACATGAAGCTCAAAATGAAAGGCTGAAAACCAAGTATTGATTTTCAAAATTAGTTCTTTCTCGAAAAAAAAAAAAAAAAAAATCCATGAATCAAGCATGGAAAATTAATTCATTCCAAACTGATCTTTAAATCATCATCCAATAAAGCAACATATGTGACTTTCAAAAAATGTACATGTAGAATGAGATGTTGGGGGAGAGTAAAGGGCAAAGATGATTTTAGATCAGATAGCCTTGTCTTTGTCATCATCTTCTTAAGTAGCATTTGCCTTTCTGCACATTTCATTAATAGCCAGCTGCTGCCCGTTGGGCACTAGACTATTCTACACTGAAAGAGAAATAAAAGACATACAGAAAATTTAAAAACATCAAATATATGCATCAAAAAGGCAAAGTGCACAGATCGTTTTATGAATAGCAAAGTATTAGAAAACAGGGGGTCATCAGACTTGTCCATTTCAATGCATTCAGATTACAGTTAAACAGTTTTTGTTTTATAGCGGTAGAGATTTGAAAAATAGCCTGGCAATCCATCAAAATAAAATTGTGTTCATGTCATTTTAATGGCTAAGAAACTGTCCCTGCAGCACAATTTAGTTAGGGTACACATAGGAGCTGGGAACCTGCGAAAAGGGTTTTTCTTTTAGGACAGTAATGGTTTGACTAGAAGCTTTAGGATATTGAAAATAGGAGGTTTTATAACTTGCTTGAAGAGAAAGAATTTATTTCTGAAATGGAATGAGAAAAGGTCATGAGCAAAAAATAATCTATTTTTCAAGAGATTGGTTTAGAAGTAACATATTCTTTAGAAATATTTATTCCCTGCCAAGAAAACATTAGAATAGAAAAATAGTACTTTTTGGCTTATTTGGAGGAAAACTAATAGGGCCACTAAATTTTAAAAGTTAGTACATGCCGATAGAATGGTCAAGATGAGGCCAGAGTAGTTGCCGCAGTTGCCAATAACTAGGCAAACAAGATAAACAGTATCATTGCCTTCCAGACATAGTGACAAAGGGCAAGAGTCATTGAATGGTTATTTTTAATAATGATAATGGCAACAACAGTAATTTGCATTACGTGTTTTATAGACATCAGGCTCATGCCAAGGGTTTTACACGCACTGTCGCATATTATCACTGCACCGATCTGATTCCTGATAGAATCATAAACATTCTAATCCCCTTTTAAATATGGGAACCCTGAGGCTAAATGAGGTCATACAGCTTGACCTTGGCTACATGGTAAGTGTCGGGGACAGAACTTGAACTCATCTTTGACTCTAAAGATCCCGGATCTGTTCTACTTATCGTCCTGTATTCTCTGAGCTATATACTGCCTTAAGAATCAAAGTGAGAAGCACTTGCCAAATGCAGTGCAGGAAGAAAGCTCGGGTTGCCTAGAAGTTAGTCTCAAGAGAAATAACACGGTGCCACAAATGGCAAAATACATCAGATAAAAGGAACGGCCTTGATTGTGAAGCCTTCGACTCTGCAACATTAAGTCAGCACAAAAAGGGCACAGTGAGATCAGCCAGAGCTAAATGAAGAGCATAACGTGGGCACAGCAGGATGGCCACGTTCCTATAGAAAGACGTATGTACCTGAATTTCAACTAAAGGAAATACTGGGGCAGCCTGAAGAGTGTTGGCAGCCTATCTATTCTAGAGGTTTTATGGCTAGAAAAGACCATTGGTCTGGCAGGTAAATGTGTGGGACCAAAAGTTCGAATAACATTAAGAAGTTCAAACACAAAGCCTGAGTGAGGTTAGCTCTGGCTATTCATGGCCCTGGCTCAATAGAAACTCCTGAACTTGAGAAGCACAGATCTATGGGATTCTGTTTTTATGTCTTGGTGAGGATTACTTTCCCTGGATTCTGCCAGACCTCTAACTCACTGACATCCTTGTTCTGAGTTCTACATGGAAACTCAGGTACAGCTGAATATCTTAGGAAGATGTTGGGATCACAGAGGAAAGAGAATGAAAAATTAGTCTATTTTGTGACATTAGGTCTGAGAATCAAAAGCCAACTGAGATGTCAGCCCCCTGCCTCTAAGTCTGTATGCTTCCTAAACCCTCCATGGGTTTATTCACCTTTCCATAATTGTGAATCTCCATTGCTTCTGCAGAAAACCAGCAGTCCCTGGTTTACAAACGAGATGCGTTCTATAGGTTTGTTCTTAAGTTGGAACAGCTACATTTGCCTATTACCTATAATAGCCTGAATCCATCAGTGTGAGTCATAGGTCAGTTGGATGTCTGTAACTTGGGAACTGCCTGTATGTATACAGGATGTATGTCGGGTATATACACGTAACTGAGATTTTCAACAATTTAACAATCATTTCTAAAATCAGGGTATTACAGAAGCAGGCCTGAAATGTCAGACTCCTGAACATTTATGTAAAGGTGACTTCTTATCTCATTTTTAAAGTTCAGTAGTTTCTATTACTGTGGAAAAAACATGGATTGGCTATCAAGGAACTCCTGCTGCTAGCTCACAGTGGACAAACATCACTTCTCTGTCCTCTTGATTCTTCATTTCTAAAATGAGAGAGACAGACTGTTTTCATTTGAGGAACTCCTAATTCCAAGGAAATCTGACTAGAATCCCACCCTGGGTGCACTTGGATGAAGCAGAGGCGGGGGCCTGGAGGGAAGTGAGCACAGGAAGAGGGGTTGGGGACACAACGGGTCACTGGAGTTCTGAGGACTAGGAGGGATGCTTCAGCAGGAAGTGACACGGTTAGCCTGGAAAATGGGAGGTGGCCATCGGGGAGCGGGCTGTCTAAACTGGGGACTGAAGAAGAGAGATTTTGCATGACAGATGGCCAAGGCCAGAGTGTGCTGGCAGCTGTGGTAGAGACAAGATGTGTCACATGAGGGCCTCAGAAACCAAGTGGCCCCAGTGACTAATGGGTTGATATATGGAATGCATTCATTTGGAAAGGGTAACTGACTTGATACAGAAGATTCTGGAAAGATAGTGAAGTAAGGGTGGTCAACTTAGCATCAGCACCCAACTAGGACAGGGAAGGAGATTTGGAAAGGGCAATGGAGGACGAAGGCGACAGTTACTCAATCCCCCAACGCAGAAGTAAGTGGATTTCAAACAGCAACCACTCAGAGATCCAGAGGGGAATAGGTGACTTTACTTAAGTCAATTTCAAATAAGTTTCAAGTTTTAAATTAGAAAATTCAGAAAGAACTTTCTGAGAAGGCACTGGGGTCATCAAGAGTTTTACTGATTTTAAAGAAGGAATTCTTTCTGGAATTATTGAATAGTGGCAGTGTTCCCCTCCAGGCATGTCCGGTATGAATGAGGTTTATAGCTGGCTCAGATCCACTGTCTGCCAGGTGGTGGTGTGGAGTGAAGGGGTAGGGGAGAGGAGGTCAGATGCAGTCTTATGGAAAAATCACTTAAAGGATCACAAAGCTGCCTAAGCCTCCTGTGGAGAGAGATTCAATACTGCATATGATAACTATAGATAATATAATGTTTCTCTTTTACTTGACAATTGATACACAAAGTCAATAATTTCAGTCCAGAGAAACAGATAACAGACTTGGTCTGAAATAATTTAGTCAGTTCTTAACTGACAGGAAACCAGCAAGTATTTATAATTGGAGAAAAAAATCAATAGGTTTTTATGACAAAGTTCCATATCAAAATGATCTGGAGCGTATAAAATTAAAGGTTTATAATATGAAGTTGCATGTCTCTTAAATAACTAAATACACATGTGGTCTCCTGCTGCATTTCTCTTGGTATAAGCAAATCCACCCACAGCAAAAGGAACCAAACACAACATAACTCCACCATAAATACATAAAAAAGGATGACTTTTTTGAAGACCTGTTTAACTTACCTTGCTCTATTACCAATACTGCTGTTTCCCCCACTTCCGCCTCCCATGTTATCCCCCCAAGGGAAAAGAGCAAGCATTGTTACATAGTACTAAACAATATTATCTGCTGGACAGTGCTGACATTTTTACATATATAAAATAATAATCGTAGCTGCACTAGAATAACCATATTAGTGAGAGTTTAAAAATGAGATAATTGTACAGGAAACCATTTGAAATGGAATCATTATCTTTTAATCTGACATCTGATCCTGCAAAGTTGTAAATGGAATTCAGAGGCTGTGTGGAATAGGGAGGAAAATGAACGCAGCAACCTGTGAGTCATTATCCTTTGTAAACTCCAAATTCAAAGGCTAAATATTCATTTGTCATGCTTCATGATCTTTGATCACATCTTTTGGCAAAGAAAGTGTTGACTGAGTGTTGTTCCTCAGTAAGGCTAGTGGAAATCAAATACATTTGTGCACTGTAAATACAGTTTCATAGGTTAATAGGCACTAGTAGCTTGTAATCAATGAACAGACTATTAAGTAAATAGGCCACTGAAATTTCAGCAGAAGCTTTGTGTTGGGGTCTCTTCTCAAATACTCTAAAGGAAGTGAACTTTGTGTCCCCAGGTTTTGGGGGGAATGTTTTGCACCTTTGCTGTCTTCCATTTCAAACCTCTTTTCCAACTGCCCCTTTCCACCTCCCCATTAAAGCCCACTTTCAGGAAAGGATAATGAAATACACAACCAGATGGTCTTTGCATTACAAATGGCACAAAGAGCCTTATAACAAGGAATGAAGCAATGCAATCTGCTTGAGAGAAGTGGTGGTTTGGGGGCTGGGGGTGTGGTGGTCTTTGGAGCCATATTGGCTAAGGCTGGAGGACTTGATTTATTATATCCTGGATACATATTCTTGAGATCTTTCTGATCTTTAATTAGATTTAAAACCAATAATTATCTTCATTTCTTTATAAAATGAAGATAATTATTTTCTAAACAAAGCTGGCTTTTTGTAGGGACTTGGTGCATCTTAGGAAAGGCCTTCCCTCTGAGTAGGCACATCCACTTGAGCTTAGGCGTCATCTGGAGGAGTGCAGCCTGGATTTGAGCCCTGCCCACCCTCCCAGCCAAATGTTTTTATTCAGTGCACAAACAGTGCTACAGTCCACGACAGCCCTGATGACAGCTACCTGGCTGGGCTCCTGTGATAACGAAGGAAATGGCATGTGTGAACTTGACTTATCACAGGGCTTTCCATTCTGTCATTACTTCTTCAAAGCTATTTCCTTAGAGTCCCTTCATTTGGGGACTCATTATTATACACACCTGCATGCATGCACATTCACTTAATTATCTGGATAGCAGAGAGATAATAATGCATTTGTATTAATCACTAATTAGTAAACAAAAATAAATGAACAAGGCAAGGAGCAGAGTGACCACCTTTCCCAGGGCAGGTGGCCATGGAGGCAGGTTGCTTCTCGCTTACAGAAAAGTCCATATTGATTTTTGGTGGAGGTGCCTATGGTGAGGAGCCTCAGGGTTAGGGGCTCCTCTCTTGAGCACCTGTTTAGATGGCCCTGGCTTCATTACCTATGTGAGTGATTTATTCCAGGAAGTATCCCATTTTGGAAAGCTTAGACGAAAAAAGTACCCTTCTCCTGGGACTGCTACAGAGTGACAATTCAGCAGTGCTCCTTGGCTCCTATCGCACCTCTATCATTTTGTGTTGTGTGCCCTGGTCAGGTCACTTATCCTTTTGTCTTGGATACCTCATTTATAAAGTATAAAACAAAATAAATAGGAGGGGGAAGAATAATGTCCCCTGAGGCTGTTGTGAAGACTACATGGATTAATGTATATAATGCTTAGAACGGTGTCTTGCATATAGGGTTGTATATATGTTCACTGTCATCAGCACCCTTATTGTCATTTTTAACATCAGCAATAGAATCACTGTAAAACTTGTTGCATTATTTATTATTTATGATATACGTGACTGTGTTCAAAACAACAGTATTTTCTGATAATTCTTTTTTTTACCTTACCTGTATGTCTTTTTTGTAACAAATATATATTTCTTTGGAGGTGAGAAAAAAAAAATCAATGTTACAATAATAAAACAATGGTTCAAATACAATGATGTATGAGAAATAATCCCTTCCTCTAAGGATATGAATATGTAGAAGGGGAGTAAGAGTGTGTTATACATAGACAGAGTGTAAACAAGGGAATTGGTTTTAAGTCTTAACTCTGCCTCTTAACTCTGCATCCATCTGGAGCCCGTCATAGTCCCGCCACTTCCAAAATATTTACTACATACATATGTATAATATTGAGGGGGGGAGAAGGAGAGAGAAAATGGAGGGGGGGGAGAAAGAGAGAGAGAAAGGGAGAGACAGAGAGAGGAAAAAGAGTGAGAGAGTGAGAATAAGATCAAGGATGACTAATTGAATTCTGCTAAGAGTTTTGTGTTGATGAGAAGTCACGTTCACACGGGACCCTTCCAGGTTAAAATTCCCATGACACATTCTGGTTTCTCATTAGCTCCTCTCCCTCTCGCAGACACCTTGGCTCTCTCATCTCTCTACTCCCTACACCATCTCAAAGCCTCCTCTCTCCGCAATAAGCCATCTTGAAAAACATTCCCGCCTTGCTTCTCCACATTCTGCCTCCTCCATACCCCATCTTTCCCCAGTTTCAAAAACTTTACCATTTATAGCTCTCCATCCATCATTTGAGGCTTTCTTCATTCTAATCCCACTCTTTCAAATCATGTTCCTATTACCTACTGTTGGACCAGTCTTGAGTTTTTCTCTCTTTTTTTTTTTTCCCTACAAACATTTATTGAGCAATGACTATGTGCCAAACACTAAGCCAGGAACTATCTAACTCTACCCCATCCAAGGTACATACAAGATCAATTATCTGCCTCCTCTGAAACTGCCGGATAGCATGCAGTGTCCATACCAGCCATTTTAGCCTCTTGATGGTTTTATGTGTTAACATTTTATTTTCTCCACTGGACTCTAAGCTCCTTATAAGAAAAAGTTATGCCACATATGTCTAAGTCCTCACTCTGTCATCTAGTGAATGTGTTCCACTAGGGCAGGCAGGTGTGTTGTCTAGTTTGTTCATGGATGAAGCCAAGTGCTGGAACATACCTATTATATAATTGGTGCCCAGAAAATATTTGCTAACTGGTGGATGAAGCGCTCTCAGTACCTGTAGGAGGCTGAGCATACATTATGTGGTTTAAACCAACACCTAGGTCAACGGTTCTCAACCTAGGGGTCGTGACCCACAGGAACTGTATTAAAGGGTCACAGCATAAGGAAGATTGAGAACCACTGACCTAGATAATTGAGGTTTAATATTTATTACGATATTTTTTCCCCAGAATGTCTAAAACCATACAATCTTTGAAGAGTTCCCCAAACTACCATTTCTGTACTCAAGAATATACAAGCAGATCCTGGAGTTTCCACATAGTTGTGGCAAGACTAAGCAGAACACCATAACTCCCTACAAATAAAAGTTCAACAATCTTTTGAAAAATAAAAATAATTATCAAAATGAACCTATTATGCAGTCTATACCTTATCCAGAGCTTATCAGTAGTGTGCATTGGTCATCAATAAGTTCTACTTCCCAAGACTTAGTTAATTTCATCACTTGATGTTACTATCACTGCACAGGTATAGTGACAATTTTATAACCTCTAAAGATAGATATATATCGTATACATACTTTAATGAGAATACCAGAATCATACTATTTGAGAAATGGAAGTATCTTAACATCTAGGAGTCATCAAGATTTTTTTCTAAATACTAAAGCTAAAACTTTCTTTTTAGACTAGGATCTTATAAGAACTCATGTAGGAAGACATAAAAGAGAGGTTATTCTGGTGAAACTGGAGGAAGGAAAGAGGAGAGAGAGTCCCAGAGCCCCACCTGCTTACTGTGCCTCTTTCCACTTCCCCCAATGTATCCCCATCTCCACCTGCACAGAGCAGAACCTTGAGGCTATGCAGAACACAGTCTGAATCACCCTGGCCCAGAACTGAATCACCCTGGCCCAGAACAAGCTTCTTACTTCACATAAAAGAAAGGGGTATCAAAGAGGCTAAGTGGCCAAATCTTGTTCCAGTGGGCAGTAGTGTAGCCATAAAGGATCTAGACATCCGGCCCAGGGGTGTTTCCTCCCTGCTGTTCTGCCCCCAGATCAAGGTCATTATTGACAATCATGCTTCTCACCTAAATTCTTCCAGGCATTTTAGTATCTCCAAATGGGAAACCTCCTTTCCTCCTACAAGGCTTGTTTCAGTTTCTCTCTATACTTTCCTTGGGTTTTTGAGTCCAGCTTTTAGGAAATGTCAGATTATCCACTTGTTAACAATTTCTTTACTTAACCCCTAAATTGCTTCCAGCTGTCCCCCGAAGCTTCTAACATGAAGGGAGATTAGCACTTAGAGGTGTTCTAGTAAGCTATCTAATGCCTATCGAGGGCTTTTCCTCTCCAAGCCAACTGTCTACAGGGTGATTTTCATGGCTGAAAGACGTAGGCAAACATTCACATATGTTGGTTCATTTATAAAGTGGCTTCATTTGAAGATTCACGGCTTTAAATGGTACCTTTGCAAACGGATGTCTATTCTTTTTTTATTATTATACATTTACACAGACACCCATCATTAGTTCTTTATCGACATCCTGTTTTATTTTTATCTGGTTTAATGCCTTCTAGAATACTTACTGATAGGGAAGAGGAAAAGGATGAATCAAGACTTGGTGCCATGGGGGAGAGGAGAGTCCTCAGGATCCCTGCTGCCTGCGTGGCTCAACAGCAGATGAAGTGCAATAGGAACACCGAGCCAGCAGAGGAGGAGGCTCGTGGGCTGCCTGGGAGACCGCCTATGCTCCCAGCTCAGCATTAAGATGGAGTCCTGCAGTCCCTGGAGCTGTCAGGCCCATGTCTGACTTTCACTGTCCAAAGGAAACCCCAGGCCCACAGCTGCTAGAGGAAAGGCAATTAGGGCCTCTGAAGGAGTGATTGGCTTATCCCAAGTTAAATACCAACATCGGACTCCTCTCCTCCATATCTGCCTGGCTGATCAGTTTTTGTTGTTGTTGTTGTTGGGGATTCATTGAGGGTACACAGAAGCAGGTTACATTGATTGCTTTTGTTAGATAGGAACCCTCTTATATTTGTGCCCCCCCCAAAGGAGAACCCTATCCCTTGACCCCCCACACCCTCCCTCCTTTCCTTTCTCAGCTCTCCCCATCCCCCACCTCCCACTGTGTAGTAGGACCTTTATTTACAATCATCATAATGTGAGGACAATTAAGGTTAATCAATTTTTTTCTTTTCTTTCTTTATCTCTCTTTCTTTCTTTTTTACCTTTTCTTTCATTTTTGTTAGGCTTCTTTTTTCTTATCATTTGATTCTATTTGGGGAAGAAAGCTCCCAAAAAATACATTTTCAGGGCCATTCAGATTATATCATTTCAATGACTTGATTGAATTTCAAATACATAATTTAGGCTTTCCCAAGATGCTGGATGATAGGATACAGCGATGCTTTTAACTACATATTATTTTTTGTATAGTGGAAGTGTGATGTGAATCATTCTAATAACTCCTGGCATCGCGTCCACCTACTTAACTCCCTCTCTCTGTCCAAGTCACATCCAGGCATGTGAGCAGCGTACATCAAAGAGCATACAACAAATCACAGTGGGGGTCAGAGGAATAACACAGCTTTCAAAAAGGTCACGCCACTTTAGCCCACAGTTATAGGCCCGCAGTGCATGTTACAAGAGAGGTTATAAAAGGAACTGCTCCTGTCAGACTGTAAGTGCAAGTGTGTGTTCAGTTTTTTCCAGACATATTTTAAGATGTATATTAAAATATAATCATTCTTGACCTACATAGTTGTGTGCGATGGGCCTCCTGTGAACTTTATCAGGCTCATCTCCTAACACTTTCCTCTTCTGAGTACTGTTTTTCCCCCTCAGGCCTGACTCATTCTACCCAGGGCCTTTCACATGTTAAGTTCCCCAGTTTCAAAACCTCTTCCTCTTCCATGCTTATTACTTATCCTCATTCTGGTCTTAGAAAAACTGTCCCTTATCACAAAATCTGAAGGCTGGTCCCCAACCTTCACGTACATACACACACACACACACACACACACACACACACACAGACATCTGTGCATGCACACACACCCCACTTTGTCATTCCCCTTCATCCTTGTGTCACTACCATCTTTACACTAACCGCTCTCTGAAATGATTTCTGAGCTCTTAAGAATGATGGCATTCTTGGTAGACAGTGCTTTCTCTAAATTGGAAGCATTCAGGAGAAGACTTTAAGGGTGACCTGGTGTAGAAAGTCATTCTACTGTGAACAGAAGAATATAAGGGAATCGCAGATGAGAGAAAGTCAGTTCTGAAGAAAGATCACTTATTCTAATTTTTCACTCTGGAAATAAGACCTCAAGGTTTGTCTTGGGATAGCAGACACCGTCGGCTGACTAATTCCACATCCATTCCCCAACTCAATGTCTCTTACCTATTTCCAATACAGAGGCCAAGAAAGCTAAAAACGAATTTTTCTAGATTCTTTTGCTATTGAGTGGCTACTTGACATAACTCTAGCCAATGGGAAGTGAGGAATTCCCACAAGAAGTGCTTTCTTGATAAAAAAAGCATAAGTGGCTATTGCCGCCTTTCTTTCTTCTTCTTGAATTGAAAATAGATTTGAGGGGCGGAGGTGCAGTAGCCATTTTGTGACCATTAAAAAAAATGCTAAGAGAAGAACAGAGATGCTGGCTCTATCCTGGTACTGAACCAAGGCCAGCAAGTGACTCTTTTTAGTCTTCCTTATTAGTTTTAAGCACTGTTAGTAAGGTTTTCTTGCAGCCAAGGGATTTCTGACTGACATGCACCTATTACAAAAAGTGTCAGAGTTGAGATTAATTTTATATTTTATAATACCCAGATAGGTAGATTTTTAATTACATATAGTTATTCACTTTCCAACTATTGTTAAATTCCTACTATATTCCAAACATAGTGCTGGGACCTGCGCAATTTGTTAGGTGTGGTCTCTGGCCACACGAAAATCTATTGTACTAGAAAATAACACCAGTGAATATATGATTATAATTCAATGAGATGAGGGCTACAACAGAAAGATACACAGGACACCAGGACAAAATAGAATCCCAAGTTCCAAAATGGGAAAGGGACAGAGAGAGCATACTCCGAAAGATGACATCTGCTCAGTCGAGACTTAATTGATGAGTAACCAGAGGGAGGGAGGTAAAGGAATCTCTACGCTAACAGAGATTGTAGTACAGAGAGGAAGGCCCATCAAGAAATTGCAAAAAGATCAGCAAGACTGAAACTCCTTGTGTGCATGGCAAGAAGGGGCCTGCAGAGAGAGGTGGAGAAGGTGGCAAAGGGTGAGTCTGGAGGGAAGAGCCCGAGCTAGGAAGGGAAAAGTCTCATCGGCCAAGGTGATATGCTGAACCTATTGGAGGTTCAAGAGCAGAAGAATGACCAATTGGACTAGTATTTCAGGGAGATCACTGGCTGCAAGGTAGGGAGGGTGTTTAGGCGCTTTAAGACTGAAAGTCGGAGGGTGGGGTAAGAGGCAGAGATCATGGGAGTCAGAATTTGAGAGAATATCTGAAATGTTAAGGCAGAAGTAAAAGGGCTTGGGGGTCATCAGGTAGAGAGACTAAGCATGATTGGAAGTGACGGCCCAGTCTCTAAGGTAGCTCACTAGAAGGATGGTGACACCTTCCCAGAGCTAGACCCGTGGAAGGATGGAGATGGCCTGTGGCAGGGACTTTCAGGGCTAAGGGTTACAGGAAACACCACATCTCCTGAAGAACTCAGTGTGTTTCACTGGCAGAATCTGTTCTCTAGTCCTAAATCTACTGCCCTCAAAAAGTAGCAATGAAATAAAATGTCAAGTGAGTTGAACACTAAGTGAGAAACTGGTAATTCCTTAATTGAGACCTTGATTTTTATATATTAATCCTTTCTGTATATGTACTTCCCCATCTCTTAAATGGAATATGCATTTCCTAGAAATTTTATAATAATCTTGTGTTATGTAAAGATATTTAAATGAAGATAGTCCCTATTGCTAATAATCATGAAAATACATGTATTTTAATTGCCATTGGCTGCAAAATAATTTGTCTCATATTACAGTCACAGCTTGTACACATACAAGAATATCAGTAGTAATATTTCCTTTTAAATGTTAAAAGGAGTCTTTTCAGTTAGTTTAACAAAAGCGTCTATACATTAACTCAAATTCATATTTCTAAATATAACATGAGTTTCAGTGTATCTGTTTCTTGTTTAAACTCCTTTTTGTCTTAATGATGAAACCATATTCGAATGGTTCCTTCCCATTTATATTCATAAACGTACCTCATGGCTATACTGGCCAAATACTTAATTTCAATTCCTAGAAATCCACACTTTTAAACCACAGTCTCCCAAATGTATTTTTTAAAATGATTTCTTATAATTTTTGCTCACATTTCACTAATTGCATAAAAAAGTACATTTTTTTTTTTTTTTTTAATCTCAGGAAACATGTGGTGTAAATGCTTAAGGAAACGTGAGTCATGTCTTTGATGAAGCAACTACTGAAAACTCGGCTCCTTCTGTCACAGTATAAATAGCATGATAATCCCCAACACAGGTCAAGAATCTAATTTTAAAATAAGTATTTTAAGAATTTTTATTTTAGCCATCTTGCCATGAATTAGCAATGTGGTCTGTTCAGCGGCCAACTCTGACATTTTCCAGTGTACTTGGTTTTCATGTTTTGGAGCAAGAGAGATGAAAAGCCTCATTTTGTTATACAGAGCCAAAAAGGAAAAAAAAAAAAAAAAAAAAAAAAAACAACCTCCTCTATTCATTCTCTACCTTTCTTCCCCCAGAAAAATCCTTTCACCTCCCAAACAACTTCTAAAAATACATTTTTCTTTTCTGTGAACTGCTCTCTTGAAACTTCCAAGATTTGTCTGAAGGATTTGGTTGTCAATGTTACTGTTACTCATTTCCAAACTGGTCCTCAAAGGAATCTTCCCTCTCCTTCCCAAGTGAACACCTCTGCAAATTACCATGGGTTTCGCAGGTGAGTTGCCTATGTTTAAAACTCTAAGGGCAAGGTAATTGGACCTATGAAATAGCACTTGGCACGTTCAGCCATCTCTCTCTGTGAGCTTCAAGTTCAGTGGGCTCTTGGAAAGGGGAACTGACTGATTCAATAACTAGTGGGGCAGGGAGGGGGTGGCTTGATTGACAAGTGAGGGTTCGGGCCACTTGCAAGCTACTAGCAAATTGAGCCCTGTAACAAGAACAGAATTTTGCTCCCTTATATTTTTAGATAAAAGGAGACTGAGGTAGAGTTTTAACACTTTCAGAATTTAAAGACTAAATTTTCGGCCTACTGTCTAGGCATGAGACACATCAGGGTAGTTCTATTATATTTACCACCCTCCTGGGTTGAAGCTAAACTTCATTTCCACTGATTTATCCTCACCTTCATACATATAGCTCATGTGCAGCTAATTCCTGAGCTTGCTTTTCAACCCGCCAGACATCTGGAGCATGAAATGTATGACTGACTTCAAAGAGAACTATGCTCAGATTTGTTTTAGCAAGTGCTATAAACAGGTTTTTAATTATTATTGTAAGAGAAATGAATATTTATTGTAGGAAACTTTAGAATTAAGGAAAGGGACCAGACAAAATCTCTAAATCTTCCATCATTTCTCACCCAGAGATATCCACAGCTAACAGATGGATTTATTTACTTCTAGACTTTTAAGATATGCACATATATTTCCCAAACTGATACTATGTTACATATACACATATTCTGATCTTTCCTATTTAATATTTGATTGCATGTAGTTTTTCACATTTCTATAATTCAAATATTCTTTGAAAACGGGTATTTCAATAGCTGCAGAATAGTATATTCACAGGCCATTAAACCCAGGAGGTCGAGATCCAGTCTGGTCACCACTCCAATCTCACTGGAATTGGTGACACTTTCATTTAGGCCTCCATCCGGAGGATTCTTCCTGCCTGGAATATCCCTCGTTGTAGTAGGTACAATTTTAAGACGTCCCCCAAGATTCCCTGCCCTTCTGTCCATGCCATATATTATCTCCTTCTCTTAAGTGTGGCCTGCCCAGGATATGGTTAGGATACGGTATGAGGAGAAGGGGGAAGGATTTTGCTGATGTAACAAATGATCCTGAATCAGTCGATTTTTTTTTTTTTTTTTATGAAACAGAGTCTCACTTTGTTGCCCTTGGTAAAGTGCCTGGGCATCATAGCTCACAACAACCTCAAACTCTTGGGCTCAAGTGATTCTCTTACCTCCGCCTCCTGAGTAGCTGGGACTATAGATGCCTGCCATAATTCCCAGCTATTTTTTTGGAGATGGGGTCTTATTCTGGCTCAGGCTGTTCTTGAACTCCTGAACTCAGGGATCTACCTGCCTTGGCCTCCCAGCGTGCTAGGATTGCAGGCGTGGGTCACTATACCCAGCCAAATCAGTTGGTTTTTGAGTTCGGGCCTAACTTAATTCAGAGAAAGTCTATAAAGAGCTGGGTCCTTCCTAAAGAGGGACACTGTCCTGTGGGCCTTGAAGAAGATCCATGCTATCAGAAGGTCTGTGAGAGGGTGAGGAAGTGCAGGTGGACTTAAGAGCTGACAGCTGTCCCCAGCTGGCAGCCAGTATGAATGTGGGTTTCACATCCTGGCCCCAGAAATGAACACTGCCTGGCTAATGCCTGACTGTAGCCTTGTGAACTTTGAGTGGAGGCCCCAGCTAGGCTGAACCTAACTCCTATCCCAGAGACATGGTGAAATTAAAAACAAAATGTTGCTTTGAGCCACCAAGTCTGCCAGACTTTGAGCTGCTGAGTCTGTTAGGTTTATGACCCAGCAATAGAAAACGAATGCATTCCCTTTTGTCTTTTCCTCTGGCAACTTCCCTGGTTTTTCAGGTCTGAGCTTTGAGGTCTCTGCCTTCAAGCAGTCTCCCCACCCCATATTTATTGCCCAAGTCCCTTTTTACTGCATCAGTGGCAATCACCGGGATAGCAGAGGCTTGCTCTCTCATCTGCACGCCTCTCCCACAACAAGCAAGTGTGGGTACTGAGGCTCAGAGAGGTGGAGGTCTATTTGCTCCATGGCCAAAATACACAGGGCCATGGGAGGAACAGGCAACATAGGAGAACACAATGCAAACTTGATTTTTTAACAGATTTGCCAACACAGGATGTAATTTGAACAAACAAACCGTGAATTTGCCATAATGTATGACATTTACCGTGTTATCTGAAACTGGTCACATGCCAAGATGACTCAAACACCTATTGAAGCACATTGCATGGAATCATTCCTGTGTGCTTTAGCTGTGTGGATTCAGAGCCCGTGTCTGTACACAATTTGCTACACAGCCTTGTCAGTTCTTATGTAAAAATCACTGAGTAAATAAAACTGCATATTTATGGCGATTTCTCGTTTATTGATTACCTCTGAAGAAAACACACAGTTCTCTCTGCTGGGTTTCTAAGCCTGGGTAGCTGACAGGAGCCCAGCAGTAGTTATATGCCGGGGCTGAGTGACTCATCCGGGAGATGACAGGAGGTGAACACGCTCTACATGCTAATTGCGTCAGCTGAAGCCCTTCCAGACATCAGAAATGAAAGCAAATAGGTGTGTGATATTTTAATTCCACATTAGAGGCAGAGGTTAAAATAATAACGCAGCTAAAATAACACAAAGGCTCAGTGATCCCGGCCTTTTTTATAATGACTAAGGAAATTAAAAAAAAAAAAAAAAAAGCAAACCCCAAAACCCTTCTTTCTATTACATGCAATACTGACTTTTGTGCCTGATTTAATACTGGACCCTCACTGGAAAAGGTCTGCTTTGATTGGCTTTTGATAAGGACAAAACTCTGTGTCTATAATGCTGGACTGGTGAGTTAGAATTATATGAGTAGTATTTCCTATAACTGTAGTATTTCCAGTTTTCCCTAATTGGATCTGTCTAGCAGAAGAGCTGTCAGATCCAGAAATAATTCAATAATCCTCAAGCACCATGTTTCTCTATCCCTTTCTTTCTTTTTTTTTTTTTTTGAGAAAGAGTCTCACTTTGTCACCCTTAGTAGAGTACAGTGGCATCACAGCTCACAGCAACCTCCAGCTCTTAGGCTTAGGGGATTCTCTTGCCTCAGGCTCCCGAGTAGCTGGAACTACAGGTGCCCGCCACAACACCTGGCTATTGTTTGTTGCAGTTTGGCTGGGGCCAGGTTCGAACCTGTCACCCTCTGTATATGGGGCCGGCACACTACTCACTGAGCCACAGGCACCGCCCAAGCTCCATGTTTCATAATAATCACTTGGGATGCTTGTGTCAATGTTCAGATTCCCAAGCCTGTGCCATAGAAATTCTGAATTTGTTAGGTTTGAGGTACAGACTTATCCTATGTGTTTAAAATGAGCCCCAGAGATGATTGCTATGCAGGTGGATTAGCTCTCAGACTTTGAGAATCCCTGAGTAGATCACTGAGGTATTTGTCATCATTGATTCTCAAAGGACTTGTTCTTCTGGTTACCAGCTGTTTGCCTCCTGTTTTCTGCTCTGCCTGAGAAAGACTCTGCAATGTGCATGGGGTTCCTTTACAGGGAAATCCTATGATGCAAATGAGGGCGAAAGTTCTTCTGCCTGCAGGTGTCAAGCAGGGATGCAAATAACTAAAGCATTCAGGTGGAGAACGCACTGAATTAGAAAGCAAAAGCCACTATTTAATGTAGGAGACTTTTAGCAGGTGGGAACTGAGCAGAGTATTGCCAGATCTGCTGTATTTTCAAGAGAAACAGAGAATCTGGATTTTGAATGGAAACTTCCTTGACTTTTTTAAACATGGGTTTTTAAAAATAAAATTCCTAATTGGGTTAAGTGCTGGCAATTTTCACCCTCTGGATAATTGATCAGGATAATTCCCCATAAAATCTGAAAAATGACAAAAGCCGTTCTTATTAACAGTAGTGGTGAAGTGAGAACTTGAGTATGAACTTCATGGGTGAGAAGCAGGAAGGGGGACACCCAATCAGATGCTGCTGCTCTGCTCGAGGAAAGACAATTGAGGGAAGAAAGGAATGTGGTTTCACAGAGCTCAGGGCTGTGAAGAGGAAGGGTTTTCTAGTGTTTGGAACATGAAAGCATTCAAAATTGGATTTCTTCTCTTCCTCTTCCTCCTACCACTTTTCTTCTCTTTCTTCTATAAAAACTTTTTATATCTTCATTCTCTTAATGCCCCACACCTAATCACCCATGCTCCTCTGGAGTAGGTCGACCCAGTACATTAAGATGCTAGGGGAGTTTTGCTGCCTTGGACCCGCCCTTGTTCTTCAGGCTGGCCTACAAATGATAGACCTTGGAGTGTGGAGAATGCTGGGGGTGAGGTTCATGGGCAAGGTACAAGTTCAGATGAGGCCAAGTGTCAGACTAGCAGCTATGTTCTAGGGAATAAAAGAACTAACCTTGTTGCCAATCTCAGAAATGTTAGAAATCATCTAGACCTCCCAAATATCAAACTAATTTTTCTTCTTGAGGTGTCAGTTTCTTCTGAACATACTTTTTTGTGTTTGGAGAAAATCCTAGAGAGCATTGATAATTCCTAAATCAGGCAAATAACCAAGAAAACCTCTATCATCTGAGCCCAATAACTCCATATGGCAAATTTGACACAAGTCTGCTCCCAAAGTCCCGCCTGAAACCACTGGCTTGTGCCAAGTTATACAAAAACCAAGGCAGTGCCAGTTCACCTGCTCCATAATCATTATGCTCATATAATATTTTGAGATTTTCAGCACACCTTCTTAATGTGAATACTATAAATAACAAAGTATACATACTCTGTGGGACAGGAAGTTTCAAGTATTCCATTATAATCCTTTTATTTCATAGCATACAATTGAGACATTGATAATAATCAAAATAAGATATTTTCAGATTCACTGGTGAGCATTTTAAAGAACCATTCTCCAGAAGAAAGCAAGGCTTAACTGAACTGCACATATGTTTTCAACGATAAAACCTGGTTGGTTTTTTCCCTAAAGCCATTTCCGATTTAAAATCCTCTAAAAAATTAGAGGCCACCTAATTTCACAAAGTAAAAAAAGCCTTTCATGATACATTATTACTTCAGGATATCTTATAGATCGAATTACCAAATGTTTGCTCTTATTTTGTTTATTGTAATTTCAAGTGAATTTAGTGCTCACAAAATAACATAACAGAAGGTGTTATGAAAACTCGCCTGCTTCCTTGTCCCAGCAGCACTCCTGTTATTTGAGGCTAGAATCTGTTTTGCATTATGATGGCTAGTTGCATAAAATCCATTATGGCCACAATCATAATGGATTTATACATACACACATACATACAGATATGTCACTTTTATACAAGTTTAACAGATACTAAAAACGATCTTCACAAAGAATTTTTAATGGCCTGGTAAAGTCTTCTTCTAATACTAGTAAATACATTCTACTAAAGGGCATATACCAAATGATCCCAATTTTGAAAATAATGTATGCATGGTAAAGAAAAGGGGAATAGACACACACTACCATGTTAGTAAATAACCTAAAGAGTTCGTGTAGGAATGTGCTCTTGTGTTCATTAAATTCACCATCTCCCCATGCACGCTGGTAGAAAGCACGAGTGTCCCTGACAAACCGCACTCATTTCTCTTATTTATATTTCTTAACTTACTTGTTTTAGAAACCAAGATGAACTTCAGCATGGTTTTCTTAAATGGCAACTTTTTTGCATTATAACCAGTGAGTTTTTTACCAAGAGTGATCCAAGTTAAATACATTTTTCAATTTTCCAAATCATATATAGACAAAAGTTCTCATTGAGGGCCTGAAATTTGTATGTGCATGTGTATTTTTTTATCCATTATTTGTTTTTGTTTTGTTTTTAAAATGTCTACTGCATAAAAATGTTTAAAAACTCTCTTGTATATCTCAATTTTTGTTATGATTTGAATTTGGATGACATTGTTGAATTCTTTACATTTGGCTAGCTGCTATGATTTATTGCTAAAATCAAGAAATAAAGAAAACCCAGTAGGCAGTGTTCTCATGGTCTGGGTTATATGAATATGAACAGCTGATAAATTTACTTGGCAACATGAAGTCAATAAACTGGGCTTCAGTCTGAGGAAAGAAATTTGAAGAGAAGAGAGAAAAATGCAGCTATATTCATATTGGAGATCTAACATGATTAATGCATTCACCATTCAAAAGTTTGATATATCCAAACCTCCATTGTCCCAGGAATAATAAAATCAAAAGTCTGATTATCAATCCCTTTCCTCTACTCTCCAATACATATATACTACTCACACCCACACATTAAAAAAGAAATCCAACTGATTTGGTCTGACTCACTAAACCTAGTCAATAAATCAGAATAATAAAACTTGGTATTTTAAAGCAAGTTGTATAGTGAACAACAAAAGGGGTTATGGCAGGACCTCCAAACTCTTCTCTGGAGTCTGTTTGTACCCATTACGCAAATACGTAGGAGTAGGGATGACGAGTTACCTGCTTGGGTGGTTGTAAGAATGACATTGAACTATCCAATATGAGATTTAGCACTGAAGCTGTCTAGCTTTTATGACATGCATAGTCACTATTATTTCAGACAGAGAGAACAGGAAAAGCAAAGGCATCGAGATATGAAGAAACCTAGGATGTTTGGGGAAAATGTTATGAGGTCCAGCATGAATGAAATATAAAAATTCCTGAGGAGGTGGGGGGAGTAAAAAGGTGAAGTAAGACACATGGGCATAGATGATACCCTATGGTCCCTTTACCTAAAGGGTTATAAAAATAGAGGTCATGTCTACAATTGAGAACACTAGGAACAAGGACAGACAGCAGGAATGAGGCTACTGCAGAGGTCCAACGGGGAGATGAGGCCCTGAATAGACTGTGGCAGTGGGCATGACAAAGAATGGAAAGGTTCCAGAAAGCTCTTTCCTCTATGTGAAAACATCTATTCATTTTGTTGTGTTGTTGTGACAGCCAGGCTCCAAGACAGCCTGGGTATTTGCCTCCAGCTATGCACAACCCCTTCTCTATTTTTATCAAGATTGATCTCTATGACCAGGAAAATGTGGCAAAAGTGATGGTGTGTAACTTTTGAATCTAGATTCTAAAAGATATTACTACTTCATCCTTATTCTCTTGAGTCACTCAGCCCACCAGATATCAGCCACCATGTTATGAAGACATTCATGCAGTCTGAGGAGAAACCTATTTGCAAGGGAATGAGACCTCCCACCAAAAGCCAATACCACCCTTATCATCAGTGAGTGAATCACCCCAAAACCGCCTCCTCTAATCCACATCTAACCTGTAGGTGTCTGTAACCCTGTAGACAGCAACTTTATGAGACACCCTAAGCTAGAACTATAGGACACAGATCCTCTGACTTCCTGACCCATTGAAACTGTGAGAAGTAATACATGCTTATTGTTTTCACACTAAGTTTTGGTGCAATTTATTGCAAAGTAACAGTGAACTAATATAGTTTATCTCATCTGTACCTAGACAGAGCATGTTAGATTCTAAGATTCCCATGTGCTTGTGAATGTGAATGGAGTTTGTATGATAGGATATCACTCCCTCAATGCTGTTACTTTATATGGCAAAAGAAATTCTGCAAATGTAATGAAGGTTACTAATCAGCTGGCTTTGAGATAATTAAAGGGATTATTCTGGCACACATTAGATTTAATCACATAAAACTTTGAAATGTGGGTCTAGAGGTTAAAAAGGAAATCAGAGATTCTGAGCAGCAGGGTCCTTCTTCTAGAAGGAGCAAACTGCCCTGTCATGAAGAAGACTACATGGCACAGAGTGGCAGGTGGTCTCTAGGAACCACACTGTCAGTCACAAGTAATTGAATTCTTTTTTATTTTTTATTTTTTTTTTTTTGCAGTTTTTGGCCGGGGACTGGGTTTGAACCCACCACCTCTGGCATATGGGGCCAGCGCCCTAACCCTCTGAGCCACAGGTGCCGCCCAGTAATTGAACTCCTTCCACGGCCTAGAAGAGAACCTCCTGCTCCACATAAGGACTGTGAGCATGGCTAACACGTGAGTTTTAGCCATATGAGTTCCTGCACTAGGAATCCAATTACCCTTTTGCCTGTACTTCTGACCTACAGAACTCTGAGATAATAAATGGGTGTTATTTAAGCTGCTAAATTTGTGTAATTATTTGTTATTCAGTAATAGAAAACTAATATACCTGGCTTAGATAAGATCTTGGGCTATGACCTGATGCCATAATAGACTAAGACTCTTGGGAACCATGAAATGGGGTGAGTGTATTTTGCACATGAGAGGAAAGTCAACTATCCAGAGCCAGAGAGCAGATACCTTCACAGGTACCCAGCCTCTCTAGGGGCACCCAGCGATCCTTCTTGCACGTTGGAATCTGTTCTTTTATGTGGTCCACTCCTCTCTTACATTGAGTAGGGTAAGCTGAGTAAACAAAGGGATGTTTTGGAAAGGACATCATGTACCTTTTGAGGCTCTATCTTAAAAGACAATTGGCTTCCACCCACCACTCACACATGCCATGAGGATGCTTAATCTTCTCTATGGAGAAGAAACACCTGACAATGATCTTAAAGCCTCCTCACAACAGCCAGACCAATGTGCCAGTCACTGGAGGGAGCCATCCTGGAAGGAGGTCTTCCAGCTCCAGCCACGTCTTTAGATGGGTGCAGTTCTGATAGATACAACTGCAATACCATGAGAGAATGTGAGCTCGATCCACCCAGCTACGTGTCTCTCAAATTACTCCTCACCCACAGACTCATTGTTTAAGCTGCTAAATTTGGGGTGTATGCAGTAATAGGTAACTAATTAACAGATGTATAGTTTTCCAAAGACAGAGCTCTCACTCCAGGTTGTGATGGACAGTTTGCAATAAAAAAAGAGAGATGGGGAAAGGTTTGTTCAGTAGCATTTAAAGGGAAGTTTCCAGACAAGCACAGGTTAAATCTGTGTTCTTATTTCCATGGTTAGCAGATTATATATCACTGATGAAAAAAAGTGATCACTAGAGACAAAAGACTGACAACTGGACCAGATGAAAAGATTAATAAGAATTCTACTCTCCCCTGCCTCTTCTCCTTAACACCTGGATCATCTTTAACACTCCCGTAACACCTTTCTTTATATGTCTTGCACAAAATGAGCAGGAAAACAGAAGAAAAATCCTTCTGGACCAATGATGGCAAAATAGAAATCAATGCCCCTTAGACACAATAAAAACCATGATACGAAGGACTCCTTTATACTACAGAACAGTGACTGTTCCAGTATGAGGAATTTAAATGCAACACAGGAGTATAACTTTAACTTCCTGCTAATTTTTCACTGAATTTCAAGACTAATTCAATCTTGCAAATTATTTAAATCGGAAATATAGAGGTTAAAATAACTTACATTTTGAAGTTTAAAATAAGCAAAGAAATCTAGAAGGGAATCTTAAAATTTTTATTTTGATTATAAAAACAAATGCTTACTCTAAATTAATTTTAAAATAAAAGACTATAAAATTTATCCATAATCCCATTTTAAGTACTATTTTTAATAGTTTTCTATGCATGTGCTATAAAATTAAAATTTTCCTGCCATTAAAAGTTGTACTTTTTATTTAATTTAATTAGCATTAATAAAATAATTAATCTATGCTATTAAAATTATTGCTAAGCTACATCTAACAGCTTAAGTGTCTATATTGTATATATAACCCAGATTATGAGAACATTCTTTTTATTAGTAAAATTATTTTTTCATATTTACTTGACATATCTATTTTTGTTTATATTCACTTATTAATCTTTTGTGTCCATTTAAAATCACTATGTTTGTGTGTTAAAGGTTTGACCCTTTATCTAAGCACATGGATTTTTTTATTTGTAATTTTCTTTTTAATTATCTTTATTCCTTTTCAAGTAAACTAGATTTTAAAACATTTATGTATTTGAATATATCAATGTTTTCCTGGTGATTTCTCCCTTTGACATTGGACTTAGAGCAAGTTATCCCAACTATCCAAGATTGATTATATAAGCACTTGGATATTTTCCTATGGATTGATATGGATTTCATTTGTATAGTTAGTTCTTGAAAAATATATATCTGAACTTTATCTTGAAGTAATATGTGAGATTATATTTTAACTTTTGTCCCCAAAGTGTTTTTTAAAGTAAATATATTACACAATTAACACACTGTCATCATAGATGATAGAGACAAGTTTAAAAAACTTCCACTATAATTCACGTCATTAACATTTAGTCTCTCAGGTGGTGCCCATAGCTCAGTGGGTAGGGCACCAGCCACAAATACAAGGGCTGGCAGGTTCGAACTTGGCCCAGGCCTGCTCAACAACAATGACAACTGTAACAAAAAAATAGCCAGGCAATTGTGGCAGGCGCCTGTAGTCTTAGCTACTTGGGAAGTTGAGGGATGAGAATTGCTTAAACCCAAGAGTTGGAGGTTGCTGTGAGCTGTAACTCCACAGCACTCTACCCAGGGCAACAGCTTAAGACTCTGTCTCGAAAACAAACAAACAAACAAACAAACAAAACTTTCAGTCTCTCCCTCTTGTTGCCTCATTACAAGTGTGTTAGCAGGAGGCGGCTCTACCACACATGCGAGGCACTGAACACAGTAGTTTTACTTGTTTATACACTTAATTATTTAACTGGACTTGAGAAGTAGAAATTATTGCCTTTGTTTCAGAGATGAGGAAGGAGGGACCTGAAAGATCAGAGTGCTGGAGATAATAAAGCTAAGAGCTTAACAAATTTGAACGTTCAAATAAGATCCTAGAAATCTTGTTAAAACGAAGACTCCAATTCAGCTAAGTCCAGAAAGAGGCCTGAGCTTCTCCCTTCTAATCAGCTCCCAGGTGAGGCGGATGTTGCTGGTCCGTGGACCATACTTTGAGTAGCAAAGACAAAGATGATAATGAAATAATAAATTTGGTATATATCTAGATTTTCAGACTTCTGTTTCCTTCCATACTCTTAACGCCTCCGCTGTACTTAGCCTTCAGCCTTTGTTTTAGGATGGAACTTTGTTGAAGGCTCAGTTTCTTAAACCTGGCCTTTTAGTTGCAATGATAAACATAGTAACAACCACTTTAAAAATCTGAAAGTGATGAAAAGAAATTTAAAAGATCCAAGAATATATGCCCCCCCAAACACACACACTCAACTAATTTCCCAAAGGAACTTTTGAAAAGCCATCACTAAAATTAATTTTTACTGATGACCAGAGAATTATATTCCAAAGAATAGCCATTTGGAAATCTTCATAGCTTATCTTTTACAATCTACCAATACTTTAAATATGGAACATTCACAATTACTGTTAGGGCCAATGCCTTTTGTGAATGTTCCTGAAATGTGAACATTCTTTCTCATTACATTTCATCCTCAAAGCATTCTTAGGAGATAGAGGAAGAAATTATCACTATTCAGTATGAAACTAATATTTTTTTTTTACAGCAAGTGTGGATAGAAAGGGCATTTTTTTCACATTTTTTTGATTCACATAATTATTATATTTGCAGATGATTTAATTTGACCTTGATAAAAATAATTATTTTGAGCTATCACTCAAGTTCTGTAGACTATTACCCTTGGAGAGAACAAGAATTACAGGTGATTCAGGCAATTTTTTTTTCTGGTTTGTTCAACAAAATATGACAACTGTGGGACATATTATAGCTCAGGACCAGAGGATCAAATGAGAATTATCCTCCAAAAACGAGGCTGCAATCCAATAGGGAAAGTGAATTGAACTTAGAGCTCATAATTCCAGTTCAATACCACTATTTCCTAGTCATAGAAAAGAATCATAGCATTTTTTCATTGAAAGAAACCTTAGGGATCATTTAATTCACCCCTTGCTCTTGACAATGGCTTTGCTCTTGCTTTTATTTATCAAAGCAGAACCTAAGTGATATTTTTCCTTTGGCATTGGAATCCTACACACAGACGTGTCTTTGCTTTTCCTGCTTACTGAGCCATTCCGATTATCATACTTATAATATAGGCAAAGACAAGACGGCTGCAAGAGATTATTTTGGTGGAGGACCCATAAAGTCAGGATTAAATGTCATATTAATCTGAAAAAAATCTATTTCTGTAAGTGCGTATTTTGCTCATCAATGAGTAGGACAGTTAAATGCATAAATCGCCCACACATCAATGGAAATATAATCTTGTAGTGATGAGTACATGAAAGATTTTTCTCTGAAGAATAGAAAACTCACAGTTCTAGTAGCTGCAAGTAATTTTGTAATTGCCTTAGTCTATTACTGATATGGCACCTGCTCAGTGCACTGAGACCTTTTCCCGTTGTCACTGAATTTTGCAGTTAATTTGCATGATGTGCCAAAGAAGAAAAATAGTGGATCTGGCTGAGGTTTCAACTGAAGTAAATCATGGGGAAACAATGCAGAAGCAGGCTTCTCCCTAGAAATATATTAAAATATCAGAGAAGTCAACATGAAATCTCAGACTGTTCATTTTCAAGTACTGAAATTGCATTTTTCAAACTCCCACAAGAAATCTTGAATGTTTAGTCCTCTTGTAAAAAAAATGTATATTTCAAAGTAAATGAGTCTTAAGATTTCTTTTTTTCTACAACCTACCTACTTGGTAAAATGCTAGATAATCTCCTTAGCATCACAGATTTGGAAGTATGAAGAATGGGATCATACACTGAGATCAACATTGTTCATGTTATGTACAAGAGCCTGGGTTGCTCAAACAATCTTCTGAACTCCTGACAGCTTCTAAATCACGTCCCCAAATTTGGAGTTAAGAAATGCCCAGCAAGGGTGCAACATCAGCTATCAGCTAAGAGCTCCAGCAAGCAGACTGCCTTGGGAATGCCTACTGAGGATGAAGATCTACCTCTATCTTCACACCCTCGGTCAACCTGGATTTGAACATCATCCATTTGACTAGATCAGGGAACACCTACAACCTGCCTGGTTTGAAGAAGAATAATTTGTTGTGCTTTCCAGGACATCACATTTATCTCTTTAACGGGTTTTGGGGTGAATCACTGAAACTTTCCTCACTCCAGAGTAATCATTCTTTATTCTTCTTTTCAAGATTCTAGCTCCCAGAATACATATCAGAGACTCCTAGAAGATTTTCCAAATACAGAGACACTTACATTTCTACAATACAGTAGAACCTCTGTAAGTTGACCCTCCGAGGGACTGTAACAAACTTGTCAACATATGGAGGTGAGCAATATAAAGAACTAGGCTTTACTACATGTGGTGCATGTCTAGTCTATGCAAATTAGGTCAATTTAAAGAGGTGGTCAACTATAGAGATTCTACTGTATATGAAAAAGAATACTTGAATTTTTCTTCACTCAAATTTCATCTCTGAATATCACATGGAAGGGTTATAAATAAATTATGACTAAAAACTACCAGGTTTATTTCCCTGATGAGTAAGTCCTTTCATGAATCAATATTTTTTTTTTGCGAATGATCAACTACTAACTTTAGATTAGTAAAATTTTTTGAAGAGGAAACTCTTGAAGTCATTTCTCAATGAGTTGGATGTACCAATAAATCCATCAGCCAGACTCTATTTCTAAGATTCCTAAATCTTACGCTGGGAGACATGGGTGGGGAGGAATAAACATCAAATGAGACCTTGTTAGCTAGACATCCAGAAGATCATAGCTTAAGAAAGATAAGGGAGGGAAAGAAGGAGAGAGGAAGGAAGAAAATAGAAAGGCAAAAAGACTAGTTTGCTTCCATTCGGGACTCGTATTCTATACAAATACAAATATCTCAGGGGTTCTGAGTTTTTCTTTGGCTCATGATATAAAATTGGTGCATTTCATAGATACACAGATATCTGAGAGGGGAACGCTTTTAAGCCTGACCTTGGCATTGCTGCCTGATACTCTCATGTTTGAACTCTGAACTATGGTGGTTATTTGGGGCAAAGGTGCTGAAAAGCCTAGAATTTTCCTTCACCCTACCACTGTAGTAGGATGCATTATTTGGCCCCAACTTTGTACTCCTGTATCCACATTCTTTACCATGTCATTTTCTTGAACCGTCTCATCATGGTTGGGAGGACCTGCCCCATAGCTTGTCTTTACCTCCAGCGAGGGGATGATGAAATGAAATGTAATGAAAAAGAAATAGAGCTTGCATGGATTTGGCTTGTTTCCTTCCACGTCTTCCATCATTGTGAGAAGACCACCCCCAGGCAAGCCCACTAGGCCCAGGAGAAAGAATGATGAGAAACAATATGGAACAGAGCCACTCCCAGCCTGCATAGATGTGTGAATCTATCGAAAAGTTACAGAACCACCCACAGCGCAAGACAGATCAATGGAAAACCTGCTGATGCTCAGACTTGTTAAAAATAATAAATAACAATTGTTTTAAGACATAGTACTATCTAATTGATATATTTTCTTCATGCCTTGATGGTAGAGTCTAACAAAATTAGTCAACTCCTTTCAAATTAGAAAAAGGGGGTGCCCCCCCCTTCCCCTTCCTTGGTCCTTTCCTCATAGTCTTGTGGTATAGTTGGGTTATAGCCTTCATTGGGTGGAGGGAGGGTGATGGGTTGGGCCACATCTATGGTGCACATTCTTATCTATAATAATAATAATAATAATGCAAAAAAAGTAAAAAAAAAAAAAACATTTGGGTTTCGGCAAGAGACTTTAAATACTTGCCTCAACAAGAAGGGGATTAGTCCTATTAACTGCCAAAAAGGGAGGCATCTGTTTATTTTTA
>CAUYPK010022803.1:0-55496 GCA_963574355.1 Loris lydekkerianus
AAAAAAAATTAAAAGTAGAAAAAAAATGAACAGCATCAATGTATAGAGTACAAAATTCTCCATTGATCAGTATATACCACGACACAGTAGAATAAATATTTATTGAGATATGGAGCTACAAAAACACATGACATTAAAACAGACAAAACATTTGAAACAACCTAAATAATATCAGTAAAAGCTGCAGGATTCTCATGTCTTGTACATGATTCAGTTGCCCCAGGCTTTGAGTGGTTTAGACAGTGAACACATTAAAGAGTGGACAATGGGCTGGGTGCAGTGCCTCAGGCCTGTGATTCTAGCACTCTGGGAGGCTGAGATGGGTAGATTGCTTGAGCTCAGGAGTTTGAGACCAGCCTGATCAAGAGCAAGACTCTGTCTCAACTAAAAAATGGAAAAAACGAAACAAAACAAGCAAACAAAAAAACTTGCCTGGCCTTGTAGCGGGCACCTGTAGTTCTAGCTGCTTTGGAGTATGAGGTAAGAGGATTGCTCAAGCCCAAGGGTTTGAGGTTGCTATAAGCTATGACTCTATGGCACTCTACCCAGGGTGACAGAGTGAAACTCTGTTTCAAGGAATCAAGGAAAAACAAAGCAAAACAAAACAAAACAAAAATCACCAAAAAACAAACAAACAAAAAAGAAAACACAAGAGAACAAGAGTAGACACTTACATTACACAGTTTTACACTGTATCTGAGTTTAACTGGTTGGGTCTAAAAAGTCAGTGGTACATCAGCATTCTAGCTAAAACCAACAGGATGTCAATATTCACACATTATTAAAAGAAACAAAAATAATTAAGCACATCAAATATAAATAATATGTGACAAATTTGCCAATAAATCCTTTTCTGTTACCCGTGCAATCCTATAGAATAGGGCTAGAAAAATAGATACCTATATACTCGAGTATAAGCCGAGTTTTTTTGGCACAAAATTTGTGCTGAGTTCGGGTTTTTCGGCACAAATTTTGTGCCAGAAAAACTCAGCTTATACTCAAGTATATACCGTATGTTTCCCTTTCAGGGAATTAATCAGGAGGAAACCTCCCTCTTCTCTCTGTTCTTTATTTTTTCCTCAATGAGGACTGATATTTGATTTAGAAATTAGCCAGGAATTCACTACTGAAGAATGGATCTGACATTTTCAGTATGGAGTCTGGCCTTCTGCTGGCCTATCTTCAAATGGAACTGTTACTTTCTCAGATCTTGCTCTCATACTTTGCCCACTTCATAGCCAAGACACCTTGACTCCAGCATTCTTGAGTTGATACTGTACCCCCTTGGCTATATTCTTAAATAACAGTCTTCTGTATCTAGTGAACAAACATCATGTTATTGGCTGGACAAATTAAATAGACACACCGTAATCACCTTTGTTTTTATTTCCGGAATGTTATTGTTTTGTTTTGTCTTTTGGTAGAGACACTTGCCCAAACTTTCTCAAACATCTGGACTTAAGTAATCCTCCTGCTTTGGCTTCTTGGAGTGCTGGGATTAAAAGAATGAGCAGTGCATCTGGCCCCATCATCCATTTTTAAAAATAAAGAATTTGGTTTACAGAGATATAGTGGCTCTAGGTAGCCACCAAAATAATTGAAGCTAACAACAGTGAGTAAAGTGTTAGCAAGAATAGAAAGTTTTCATTTTAATGGCTGAGAGTAGCAAGCTGGGGCTGCAGGCAATATGGAGAGCACAGTGCTTGGATTTTAAACACAACTTTTGCGGTGCGTCAGCTACTTCATGGAAATTCCAAGGCTCTTTATCAATTATATTCCCATAACGTTTTCCCATAACCCACTCATACATATCTATCTGCTCACATCAGAAAGTCACAGGGACATTAATCAGTCCCCATAATCAACCAGCTTCTCAAAACAACCAACATGCAATATCTTGCACCTGCAAGGTCATGACTAGTCCTATTTCCATAATGGACTAGGTCAGCCTGACCCAAGCCAGCCCAAAATAGCCTAACCACACCCACCATCCATCTTGCTCTTGTCTAACTAATTGCCTAACCTAACAATAGCATGAGGTACGCACACTGCAAATAGGTCCTAGGTTTGATAATCAATCTAGGTCTATGGCCATACCACCCTGAACACACCCGATCTCGTCTGATAATCAATCTAGGCTTATAAGTAATCAAGGAGATTCTATTTTGAATAACACTAGAAAATATTTGTCACATTGAGTTTTTGGCAAAGAATTTTCAAAGATAACCTATAGACAGTGCAGCAGCTCATGCCTATAATCCCAATACTTTGGGAGAACACAGGGGGGAGAATCACTTGAGATCAGGAGTTCAATACCAGCCTGTACAACATAGCAAGACTCTCTATAAAAATAAAAAAAATTATCTAAGAATGGTGGTGCATACCTATAATCTTTACTAGTCAAGAGGCTGAAGAAGAAGGATCACTTGCACCCAGGAATTCGAGTCTATAATGAGATCACCACACTCTAGCCTGCTCATCAGAGTGAGACCCTGTCTCAATCAATTAGTTCAAGTGATAATTTAAAAAATTAAAAAGTATTTAACAAATTAAAATATTTTACACATTGGAAAACATTAAAATAACAGGAAGGCATATAAACCATTGCAGAAAAAATTTTAAACATGTTTTTAACAAAGAGCTCATATTTAATATGCATACAGAAATCTTACAATTTGACATAAGAAGACAAACAACTCAATAAAAAATGGTCAAACTATTTGAATATACTTTTCCAAACTAAAAGTTATACGAATATCAAATAAGCACAGAAAATATGCTCACCATCAACACTTTTGAAATAAATGCAAATTAAAACAACAGTGAGTTAGTAATACCCACCCCCTAGATCAGTCAGTGGTAATGACTGAAATAAGAACTATAGGAAAGCAAGTGGACCAACTAGGAATTTCATGTTACTTACATGAACTCTAAAAATGCATTTTGCATCAAATCAAAATAGAAATTTCAGATTATACACAAGTACTAAAAATTAGAGATATACACTTCAAAATGCACAAAATAATGGAAAAAGATGAACTGAGACAAAATATACAACTTTAAATCATTCTATTTTGTTCCTTTTATTTGTTTTTTTCTTTTTATTTATTTATTTATTTGTTTACTGTTATTGTTAAAATTTATTTACTTTTTATTGTGTACATCAGTGCAATCAAGGGATACAATGTGCTGCTTTCATATACAATCTGAAGTATTCTCATCAAACTGTTCAGCGTAGCCTTCATGGCATTTTCTTAGTTACTGTATGTAGGCATTTGTGTTCTGCACTTAGTAAGTTTCACCTGTATCAATTCTAAGATGCACCATAGATGTGGCCCCACCGATTACCCTCCCTCCACGCTAACCTCCCCCCTCCCTTCCTCTTCCTTGGTCCTTTCCCCATAGTCTTTTGCTATTGTTCCAGTGGCGCAATCAGTTAGCGCGCGGTACTTATACAGCAATTTAGTATAATTCTTAAGAGCCCTAGGATTTGCAGAATAGTAAATGAGCATTGGCTTCAATTTAGCCATTAACTGCATTAGCCTCTAACAAGAGAGCCTGTACTTTGAAGCTTTAAAGCCACACAGTGACTTATCTCTAGCTGTGAAAGTCCTAAATGGCATTTTCTTCCAATAAAAGGCTGTTTCATCGACACTGAAAATCTGTTGTTTAGTATAGCCACTTTCATCTAAAGATCCTTTAGATCTTGTGCATAACTTGCAGCAGTTTCTCTGTTGGTGCTGCTGCTTCACCTTGCCCTTGTATGTTATAGGCATGGATTCTTTCCTTACATCTCAAGAAGCAACCTCTGCTAGATTTCAACTTTTCTTCAGCAACTTGCTCACTTCTCTCAGCCTCCAAAGAATTTCTGATTAGGCTTTGGCTCGTTTGATCTTCTTTCCAGACCACTAAAACTTTCTTCATTATCAGCAACAAGGCTGTTTAACTTTCTTACCATTTGTGTGTTCACTGGAGTAGCACTTTTACTTTCCTTTAAGAACTTTGACTTTGTGTTCACAATTTGGCTGTTAGGTGGAAGAGGCCTGGCTTTTGGCCTATCCCAGTTTTCAACATGCCTTCCTCACTATGCTTAATCATTAAAGTGAGCAATGTATGACTCTCCTCCCTCTTACTTGAACACTTACGAGGCCATGGCAGGGTTATTAATTAACCTAATTTCAATATTATTGTGTCTTAGGGAATACAGAGGACTGATGAAAGAAAGAGAAATAGGGGAATGGCCAGTTCATGGAGCTGTCAGAACACACACGTCATTTATCAATTAAGTTTGTTGTCTCATGTGGGCACATGGCACCCCCCAAAATTACAACTAACATCAAAGATCACTGATCACAGATTTCCAAAATAGATACAATCATATGAAAAGTTTGAAATATTGCAAGAATTACCAAAACATGACACAGAAATACAAAAAGAACACATGCTACTGGAAAAATCATGCCAACAAACTTGCTTGACACAGGGTTACTACAAATCCTCAATTTGTAAAAAGTGCAGTATCTGTGAAGTGCAATAAAGTGAAGTACAACAAAAGGTCTGTTTGTATTTGCCCAAAACCTGAGTCAGAGAACATAGAGATTGATGCTATGTAGTTACTGCCAGATTATGAAGACCAGTGTCAATGAGGTCCCCTCAAATATATCCTTATGATAAACCTCTGTATGAGCAGATGGCACCTGTGGCTCAGTGGGCAGGATGCCAGCCCCATATACTGAGGGTGGCAAGTTCGAAACCAGCCCCAGCCAAACTGCAACAAAAAAATAGCCGGGCGTTGTGGGGGGCGCCTGTGGTCCCAGCTACTTGGGAGGTTGAGGCAAGAGAATCACCTAAGCCCAGGGGCTGGAGGTTGCTGTGAGCTGTGTGATGCCATGGCACTCTACCGAGGGTGATAAAGTGAAACTGACTCTACAAGAAAAAACCCCCAAAACAAAAAACCAACCTCCATATGAGTTCCCACTCCAACCCATAAACTCTCCCTGAGGAACTGCATGAACAGCTCCTCTGAGGAGAAGGAAAAAGCAAGAATACTGCCTAAGCAGAGCCTGGAATTTAGAAGTGACCTGACTACCTAGAAGAAAAAATCAGTCGTTCATAGGGTCTAGCACGGAGAGCACCTACTCCTATTCCAGGTCCTTCTACAAGTTATTCTTTCTCTATGCATCTCTACAATAAGGAACAACTTATACCAACCCCAGTCCAGCCCAACTTCAAACTCCAATTGTTCATTTTTCATTCACTACTACACAAATACTTTTTTTACTTATGTACAAACTTAATGCTGATTCTACCTTCACTCAATGTCTGTTTAGTTATCCATATGTCTCCTTTATATTATACATGTCAGTCTCACCTATCTCAGCAAGTAGGCTCCTAAAAGAAGGATATGAATAAATAGTTGACATTTCTGTTTACAACTAAATAGGATGAAACTCTTCAACACACAGCCCTGTAAAAATGAGAGCTTAACATACTACTGTTAACATCAGAAAGGGTCATAATGTTCAACTTCATAGTTAACGCCTATCAAACTACTGATGGACCAAACCTGATGGAGGAATTTCATTATTACCAATATTATTGATATAAGAAAAAAACAAAAAATCATAATATGTATTAAAGTATTTTTTAAAATATCCAAATAGGCAATGGTCAAGACATAAAGGTCCTAGAGAAGCGAACGACAGTACTTCTAGCTTTTGTGATAGAAGTCAAGCACAGTGGGCATGAGCCTTGTCATTCTGCACACTAGCCTTGGAACCTACCTGCTCAGCAGATCTCCACAAAAAAACAGCATAAGTCCAAGGAGAAAAATAAGGAAGAGTCTGGGGTCAAATCCTGAAATAAATAAAGATTTTTGCTTAACAAGGAACAAAACAGTTTAAGGTATTATAGAATACAAGGCAATGTTGACATTACTGGTCAGCTACAATAAAATAAATGAAACAGCCCACTTAGCACTGTAAACTCCATACAAAGCTTCCAGGGTACAGTTAGGTCTCTGTCTAATCTGAACTTTCCAGAAGGCCCTATTTTCATTTTGGCCACCTATGCTAAGACTAAAAGGAGCCAACCTCTACCCTGAACAGAACTGGGCATAGCGCTACCAGCACTTCATGCAGCTGCCCACAAGGGGTCTCTACCACTCTGGCTTTCAAGCCCTAACTCACTCACAATCACAGAAGTCAGCAGATTTTTGCCTAGGATTTTGGGTCAGGGCTTTGTGTTCGCTAATGGGTTGCTTTTCTTGTCCAACAATACCACCTACTTTCCTTCACTACACAGCACTATGCTGGAAAAGCCCACACACAAACACATCCCACCCAGGCCTAGGGAGCCCAAGCAGAGGCCCCTCAGTGGCATGCCAGATACTCCCACAGCATTCATATTCATGAGCTCTAAGTCCAGGAGAGGCCCACAAACAGAACAGGTGCAGAAGGGATCAGAAAATGTATAAGGAGCACCAAGAAACAGGTCAGTCCTACACCACCAAACAACTGTGGAACCCCAGGACAATTGGAAGAGCCTAAGCTATTTGGCAGCAAAACCTAAGAACATTTCTACTACTCACAGCATCCCAGGACCCTGGGTAGCAACCAAGTCAGAGTATTTCAGCAGGATCCACCTCCTCTGAAACTTTCTCACACACCTTCAGAGGAAGGAAAACTTCTCCTAGGTCCATTGAACGAGACTTAAAACTACAATGGTCTTCATCTTTAATTAAGTTCCACAAATATTCTTTTTACTTGTCAAGCATTAATATTTGATTTCATGCCTTCAAATGTAGACCCTACACATTGGGACAGCTACCTTTCTCTAGAAGTGTCCAGAAAGCAGAAACACAATCCAAGAATGCTTGGTCAGGACCATTAGCAATACAATGTGTTAGGAATACGAGACTTCATAGTTTGAAGTAAAGAGGTACTCAGAATCTTCTCAGGTGAAATCTCAATTTCAAGCCCAAGAAGTCTCATGTGGGGTAGTTTCCATGCAATGTGTGACGTAGCAGTGCACCCAAGGTTATGATCAGAACCCAAATGGAACTGTCTTGGGCTGACTTCTCTCTCTAATTACACCCTCCAAAATCAGTCCCTCCTCACTATAGAATCCATCAGAAAAATAGAGATGAGACTTACTCCGGATCACAATGACACTGTACTTGGTGTCCTTCTCTATAATCTCAACTTTGAGGCAGGTTTTTGTGCTGTATAGACCCACGTTAATACAGGTGTCATTCAATTTCTCTTTTAAAAAGGAGGAAAAAATGTTCCAGATACTAAACTGCTCTAGCTCCTTCAGTTTATCTTCATTCTCCACGTGGGTCACTCGAACCAATCTGGAACTATTTACCCGGATCTGTAACACAAGTAAAATCAGGATGAGAAAGAAGAAAATAAGAACTTAAATTTTTCACAAATACAGTTTTTTAAAAAAAGCCTTAGCGTAAACAGCTAATTCAGTAATGGTGCCAGTTTTCCATAAGGCTTATCAGAAATACAGACATGCAACAGCTGAAACATAATTGGGCAAATAACACTGCACGTGGTTTAGAGAGACAGCTGGTAGGAATCTTTTTTTTTTTAAACATGATCTGAGTCTAGTATTAGGTCAGAACATAGGGGGAAAAAAGACTTCCAAGCTGAGTTATCAATACAGCTATTTATGAGAGCTTGTACAAAAAAAAAAGAGCTTATACAAAAAAAAAAGCAAGAGTCTCTAGAACATTAAGAAAATTGCTAGGCACAAACAGCCCCAGAAAACTGAAAATGTTTCCCATAATGACAGGCTAAGACATTCAACCCATTGTCACAAGTCACTGATTATGAGTAAATGTTAGTAAAATATGCCCCAGATGGAGTATGATTTTTCTATTTTTCTATCAGACATTAAAAAAAGAAAATTAAAAACAAAACAAAACACCATCACAATCCCACCCTTATGTTTCTGATGTGAACAACAAATGCCCTTATCAGTGACTATGCTTATAGCAGTAGCAACATATCCAAAAAGATGCATTTTGTTCAGTCACTCTGATAGCCATTCTTGTTTGCCAGGTGACTTAACAGTGTTATGAAAAAACGAGATCAAAGATGTCAGTGGAGGAAGGAGGGGGGGGGGCGGGGGGGCGGGTATGAAACATCCCATGAAGAATCAAAATAGAATAAGAACAGCAAGACAAAAAGAGTTTACATCCTGACAGGCACACAAGTTTCCAGCCCAAAGAAGGCATAGGCCTTAAAAGGATGTGTGTGCGCATGTGCGTGTTGGAAAAGGAAGGACGGGAAGAGAAGGAAACATTCTTTGGGAAAAGGAAGAAGGAACTTTACCTGAGGGTCAGAGTACTGTAAGCTACTTAAGGGAGTAGAGAGAAAGAAACACAAAGAGGCAAAAATGCTTATTGATGAAAATCTAATTCAAGATAATCTTTTTTTTTTTTTTTTTTTTTTTTGAGACAGTCTTACTTTGTCGCCCTCGGTAGAGTGTCGTGGTATCATAGCTCATAACAACTTCAAACTCTTGGGCTCAAGCAATCCTCTTGCCTCAGTTTTACATTTTTTTAGTAAAGATGGGGTCGCACTCTTGCTCAGGCTGGTTTTGAACTTGTGAGCTCAGGCAAGTGAGCTTTGGCCTCCCAGATTGCTAGGATTACAGTCACGAGCCACCATGTCTGGCCAATTCAGGATAATCGTAACCCCGAAACAATTGTTAACAATACAGAGTCTCTCTCTGTTTCCCAGTCTACAGTGCTATGTGTCAGCCTAACTCACAGCAACCTCAAACTCCTAGGTTTAGGTGATCCTCCTGCCTCAGCCTGCCAAATAGCTAGGATTACAGACAGCCACCACAACACCTGGCTAATTTTTCTATTTTTACTAGAGACAGGGTCTCACTCTTGCTGACCTTGGTTTTGAACTCCTCAGCTCAGCTGATCCACCTGCCTGAGCCTCCCAGAGTGCTTGGATGACAGGCATAAGCCCAGCCTGTTAACAATACGTTTAAAATAAATTTTTTGTGTGAAAGGGGAAAAAGTACCAAAATATTCACTAATCACAGACAGATATTCACAGGAGGTGTACCTGCCAGAGCCACCCAAGTTATTACCTGTATCCGTGTCCACACATCATGCCATTTGGGGATAAGCACATTTGTGTAACAGAACTTTTGGCTGGTATTCATGGAATAAATCTGGGATTCCTGAAGCATGGCCACATTAATATCAATTTCAGCTTTATAAAAAGAAAGTAAAGAAGAATGAAGCATAACATAGCAGAACGGGTAATAACTCTAACTCATTTTATGAAAGGAATTAAACTGATCACTTTCTTAAATTTGGGCTTAAAATGTCAACTGGACAGAGAAACAAGAAAAATACTGAGATGAGGGAAGAAATAAGGCAGTCTTACTTCTGTCAAATTTAATTATTTAAATATTACATGTAATCAGTCCCTCAGAATAAATAATAATAAAAGCTACTATTAAAAGCTACTGTTTATTAAGACAGTACACAGATGCTGTTTCATTAACCCAACACTAAGACGGAAGCACTGGCATAATCTCTGTTTTACAAATGAGAAGCTGGTATTACGAACATTAAGTAATATGCCCCAAATCATACAGCCAATAGGCTGAGATTCACACCCAGGTCTGACTATGGTCTTAACCAGTAGTTATCCTGCCTCACTTATAAAGGAGTAAAGTAAGCTAAAGTACCCCATCTGTTCATTTTCTCTATCCCTTTCCTCAGTAGGATGGACAGAATTGGCGATAAGAGTATCTTTTCTATAATAGTACTTTGGGAGGATACTGAAAGATCACAAAGATGCTTTCTTCCAGCAGTCTTGTTTGAGGTTTTTTGTTTTGTTTTTTGAGACAGTCTCAAGCTGTTGCCCTAGGTAGAGAGCTATGACATCATAGCTCACAGCAACCTCAAACTCTTGGGCTTAAGCAATTCTCTTTCCTCAGCCTTTCAAGTAGCTGGGACTACAGGCACTACCCGGATATATTTTGGTTGTAGTTGTCACTGTTCTTTGGCAGGCTCAGGCTGGATTTGAACCTGCCAGCTCCGGTGTATGTGGCTGGTGTCTTAGCCGCTGAGCTACAGATGCCAAGCCTCTTGTTTGAGTTTTAAGAGCAGCCAATGATTTTATCAGTCCTTGATTTACCCTAACAGGTTCTCCCCTTAGTTTCTCAACTAATTCAGTGTTTAAAGTTAACCACTCTCCTATACCTTCCCACCCAAGTCTGCCCAAGCTACCTTCTTTACCACAAAACATTTAAGTAACTTTTTCCTTGAGCTTTATTGTAAAAGGAAATAAAAATTTCAGGACCACTCTCCCATCCCCAACACATTCACACTCCTTAAGCAAAAGGTCGTTAGAGACTGAGTCATAACACACTCATCGGATGCCTGGCCCCAGAGCTCATGTTGAAATCTGCTCCCCAGTGCAGGAGGTGGGGCCTGGTGGAAGGTGTCTGGGTCACGGGGGGGAGGGGGGGAATCCCTCATGAATGACTTGGTGTCCCCGCCATAATGAGTGCGTTCGCATGATAGCTGGTTGTTTAAAGGAGCCTGCATGATAGCTGGTTGTTTAAAGGAGCCTGCCACCACCTCCTCCCTCTCTTGCTCCTGCTTTCAACATGTGACGCACTTGCTACCCTTTGCCTTTTTTTTTTTTTTTTTTTGAGGCAGAGTCTCAAGCTGTAGCCCTGAGTTGAGTGTTGTAACATCACAGCTCACAGCTACCTCAAACTCTTGGGCTTAAACGATTGCTACCTCAGCCTCCCAAGTAGCTGGGACTACAGGCACCCACCACAACGTCTGGCTATTTTTTTGTTGCAGTTGTCATTGTTGTTTAGCAGGCCCAGGCCAGGTTCAAACCTGCCACCCTTGGTGTATGTGGCTGGCACTGTAACCACTGTGCTAGGAGCGCTGAGCCTACCCTTTGCCTTCTGGCAGGAGTGGAGGCTTCCTGAAGTTCTCAATAGAAGCAGAAGCTGGTGATGAGTTTCTTGTACACTCTGCAAAACTGTGAGCCAAATAATCTCTTTCCTTTATAAATTACCCAGCCTTGGGTATTTCCTTTATAGCAGCTCAAGAGGAACTAACAAAGTAACAAATAGTTACTAATATTATGCATCAGCCAGATATCCAGGAAAGGTAAGAGGCGTCTGGCACCTACAAGGATTGTCCCCTCACATCATTCACAAGGAAATTCTTTGCTGGGAATCCCATAAACAAGGACATGCAAATTGTAACCTTAGGTCAGCAGGGTAAGTCTAGCTCCTAACACTAAAAATCTATTTAATTCCACCCTAATAATGTTGATTATAAATTTATCTTCCCTTAGGCCGGGCAGGGTGGCTCATGCCTATAATCCTAGCACTCTGGGAGGCTGAAGTGGGTGGACTGCCTGAGCTCAGGAGTTCAAGACCAGCCTGAGCAAGAGTGAGACCCCCCTCTCTAAAATTAGCTGGATGTTGTGGTGGGCGGCTATAGTCTCAGTTACTTGGGAGGCTGAGGCAAGAGGATCACTCGAGCCTAGGAGTTTGAGGTTGCTGTGATCTATGATACCATGACACTCTACCAAGGGCAACAAAGTGGGACTCTGTCTCAAAAAAAAAATAAAAAATGTTTATCTTCCCAGGTGCAGAACAGAGACAAGATCAATTATCCTTCCACCTACCCAGGGACATGTACATAATTGATTCCTCCTTTACTCTCTTTTTCTCTCAAACATCACCTAATTACATAAAATGTAGGTTTCCTACGCACTATTTAAAGTTTATGAGAATCATCCATTTGCCTCACTGCCCACCCTCTTCTTCCTTTTCCTGTTTGCACTGTCCTCTTAGATACTGAGATTCCAAATCCCTCTTCAGAGAGCACAGGTCACAGATGCTTCTGTGGTTCAAGCTTTTCCTTGTTGCATCCTCAGACTCTGGTTTAATAAACCTCCATTGATTAAGATCTTTGCCTCAGTCACTTATTTTGGGTTATCACTATATTGTGGTTTCCAACTCATCAAATGCTTCTCTGAGCAGAAATTTAGTTAACACTTTGGTTCTTAGTATAAAGGTGAGTAGATTTAAATAAACTAAAAAGTAAAAAACTTTGACCAAAACTTAGAAAGCCAGAGTTACACACAATAAAAGTCACTGGTGCCCACCAATCCAAAATGGCTCTCTGGTGCACTAATAACTGTGAGGTTAAATTCAGTCCTAAACCTGGCTGGGCGGCGGCTCACAGGTAATCCCAACACTCTGGGAGGCCGGGACCTGCCTGAGCTCACAGGTTCAAGACCAGCCTGAGCCAGTGTGACCTCTCTCTAAAAACAGCTGGGCCTTGTGGCAGTGCCTGTAGTCTCAGCTACTCCAGAGGCTGAGGCAAGAGAATCACTTGCGCCCCAGAGTTGTGACATCACAGAACTCTACTAAGGGTGACAAAGTGAGACTCTGTCTCAAAGAATAAATAAAGTAAATAAGTAAATAAATAAATAAATTCAGTACTAAACCTAAGTTGTAAGAGCAAAAACTATACAACTTAAATGAAAATATAGGCACAAATCTTCATTACCTTGCATTAAGCAATAGTTTCTTAAATGACACTAAAGCATAAACAAGAAAAAAATAGGTAAACTGGACTTCATAAAAATTAAAAATATTGTGCTTCAAAGGACACCATAAAGAAAGTGAAGAAGGGCGGTGTTCATAGCTCAGTTGGTAGGGCACTGGCCACATGCACCAGGGTTGGTGGGTTCGAACTCAGCCCCAACCTGCTGAAAACAAAAAAATAGCCAGGCCTTGTGGCGGACGCCTGTAGTTCCAGCTACTCGGGAGGCTGAGGCAAGAGAATGGCTTAAGCCCAAGAGTTTGAGGTTGCTGTGAGCTGTGACACCATGGCACTTTACCTAGTGTGACAAAGTGAGACTCTTGTCTTAATAAAAAAAAAAAAAAAAAAAATGGCTCGGCACTTGTAGCTCAAGCGGCTAGGGCACCAGCCACATACACTGGAGCTGGGGGGTTCGAATCCAGCCGGGGCCTGCCAAACAACAATGACAACTACAACCAAAAAATAGCCAGGTGTTGTGGTGGGTGCCTATAGTCCCAGCTGCTTGGGAGGCTGAGGCAAGAGAATTGCTTAAGCCCAAGAGTTTGAGGTTGTTGTGAACTGTGACGCTGCTCTCTACTGAGGGTGACAGAGTGAGACTCTGTCTCCAAAAAAAAAAGTGAAGAAGGTTGAGCATGATGGCTCATGCTTGTAATCAGAGCACTTTGGGAACCCAAGGCACTAGGATAGTTTAAGGCCAGCATTCAAGGCCAGCCAGAACACACAGAAAAATCTTGTCTCTATAAAAATAGAAAAATTAGCCAAGGCATGGTGGCTCACACTTATAGTCCCAGCTACATGGGACGCTGAGGCAGGAGGATTGCCTGAGTCCAGGAGTTTGAGGGTACGGCAAGCTATAATGATGCTGCTGTACTCCCTCGGTATTAAAGAAAAATGAAAGAAAGTATAGATACCCCATAAAATGAGATAAAATCTTTTCAAATCATACATCTGATAATGGTCTAGTATCTAGGATACGTAAAGAACTAACTCAAAAATAAAATGGTAAACAACCAATTTTTTAAATGGGCAAAGAATTTGAATAGACATTCCTCCAAATATACACAAATGGCCTAAAAGCACAGGAAAAGAGGCTCAATATCATTAGTCATTAGGAAACCATAAATCAAAATACACAGTGAAATATGTAACACATCACACCCACTAGGGTGGCTATAATCAAAAAGAGGACAATGGGCTGTGCAGGGAAGTTATGTCTGTAATCCCAGCACTCTGAGAGGCTGTGGAGGGATCACTTGAGCTCAGAAGTTCCATACTAGCCTAAGAAAGAGTGAGACCCATCTCGGGAAGCCAAGATGGGTGGATTGCCTGAGCTTAGGCGCTCAAGACCAGCCTCAGCAAGAGTGAGACTCTGTCTCTTGAAAAAAAAATAGCCAGGGTGTTGTGGCTGGCACCTATAGTCCCAGCTACCAGGAGGGCTGAGGCAAGAGAATCTCTTGAGCCCAAGAGTTTTAGGTCACTGAGAGCTATGATGCTATGGCACTCTACCAGAGGCAACAAAGTGAGAATCTGTCTCAAAAAATAAATAGATAGATAGATAAAATAAAAATTTTATTGAGGTTGTTGTGAGCTATCCCAGCCACTTGGGAGGCTGAGACAAGAGAATCTCTTAAGCCCAAGAGTTTGAGGTTGCTGTGAGCTATGACAATCACAGCACTCTACCAAGGGCGACATAGTGAGATTCTATCTCAAAAAAGACCCCATGACTTCCTTAAAATAATACCCACATAAAAATATACACCTATATAAAATACATAAAAGACTCATTTATTAGGGCGGCGCCTATGGTTCAGTGGATAGAGCACTGGCCCCATATACCGAGGGTGACGGGTTCAAACCCGGCCCCAGCCAAACTGCAACAAAAAATAGCCAGGTGTTGTGGCGGGTGCCTGTAGCCCCAGCTACCCGGGAGGCTGAGGCAAGAGAATCGCCTAAGCCCAGGAGCTGGAGGTTGCTGGGGGCTGTGTAAAGCCATTGCACTCTACCTAGGGCCATAAAGTGAGACTCTTTCTCTACAAAAAAAAAAAAAGACTCATTTAATTAATCCCTTCTCTCTCTCAATACCAAATAATGTAAACTTTGAAGTCCATTATTATTTTCAAGAAGGCAGCAAGATACAAATAATGTGTTAACAGCACAGGCCATTTTAAAAACTTTATGCCAACGGTGGCTCCTGTGGCTCAGTGAGTAGGGTGCCAGCCCCATATACTGAGAGTGGCAGGTTCAAACCCGGCCCCGGCCAAATTACAAAAAAAAAAAACAAAAAAAAAACTTTATGCCAAGAAAAACCATCACTGTTTTTAAACTAAGTTTAAATTTTTTAAATGCCAAATACATAAAGAAATAAAATTGTTTTAAAAGAAGAAATGAGTCAGTGTAGTGGCATGTGCCTGTAATCCCAGCTACTCAAGAGGCTGAGGCAGGAAGGAGGATCTCTTGAGCCCAAGAGTTTGAGGCTGCAGTGAGCTATGATCACACCATAGCGTTCCACTCCAGCCTGGGCAAAAGAGCAACACGCTGTTTCTTTCTTTTCTTTTTAATAAATTTTTCATTACACTAAGTGTTTTCATTTCATTTTTTTCTTTTCAGTAGTTTTTTTTTTTTGAGACAAGAGCCTCTCTGTTGCTGTGGTATCATCATAGCTCACAGCAGCCTCAAACTCCTGGGCTCAAGAGATCCTCTTGCCTCATCCTCCCCAGCAACTGAAACTACAGCTGCCTACCACAACACCCAGCTAATTTTTCTACTTTTTTTTTTTTTAGTAAAGACAAGGTCTCACTCCTGCTGAGGCTGGTCTCAAATTCCTAAGTTCAAGCAACCCACCCACCCCGGCTTCCTTGAGTGCTAGGATAACATGAGCCACAGCACCTGGCATTTTTTTTTTTTTTTTTTTTTTTTTTTGAGATAGAGTCTGACTCTGTCCTCCTGGATAGAGTGCTGTGGCATAGCTCACAGAAACCTCAAATTCTTGGGCTCAAGCCATCCTCTTGCCTCAGCCTCCTGAGTGGCTGAGACTATAGGTGCCTACCATAACCTCCGGCTAGTTTTTCTATTTTTTTTTAGTAGACATATGGTCTTGCTCTTGCTCTGCTAGTCTCGAAATCCTGAGCTCACCTGCCTCAGCTTCTCAGAATGCTAGAATTACAGGTGTGAGCCACCACACCTTGCCTAGTTCTTTCTTGAGTTCCACAACACTAAAGGAAAAGAATTTTAAGTAAATAAATAAATCTCTTTAAAGGTAACCATCTACTGAAATCAGCACCTTGGCCAGCCACATCTTTGGCAATGCATTGAGGGTAAAGCATTGAGGCAGAAAACACATCAATCCAGGTAAGGAGAATAATCTGTGGAAACCATTCAGCTGCAGCTTAAATTTTTAAAAACAAAGAATTAAACAAAATGACCTTAAGGTCATGTTAGTACCTTGTGCTTTCTGTAACAAAATGACATGTATCACCTTGTCCCTGACCAAAAGGAGTTAGCCATCATGGTAAAAAGCACAATAAATTAAATATTCAGAGAGATGCTTTCTGAACGTCTTGGAATTTACTTGCTTATTGCTTATTGTACTTACCTATACAGCAGCTATGTAATGATCAATAATTGTATATTTACTTGTAATCATTATGAACTTAATTTTCACTTACTTTTCAATTAATAACACTCATCATTTAACATCTACAGTTAGAAGGAAAGAAAATGATTCCCAGTATGTGAGGATGGAAGGGACCTTGAAAAGTCACGAAAAAACAGGCCAGGCACAGTGGCTCACACCTGTAATCCTAGCACTTTGGGAGGCCAAGGTGGGAGGATCCGCTGAGCCCAAGAATTCAGACTAGCTTGGGAAACATGCCAAGACACCTAGCTATAGAAATAGAATAAAATTAGCTGGGCCCAGTGCTGCCCACCTCTAGACCCAGCTACTAGCTTGAGCCTAGGATTTCGAGGTTACAATGAGCTATAAACACATCACTGCACTCCAACCTGGGCAACAGAGCCAGACCTTGTCTCATTAAAAAAACAAATAAATAAAAAACAACCTCTTCTAATTCTCAAATAGCGTCTATTTATTTCTGTCAAAAGGTAATCCAGGTCATACTTAGGAGCCTCCTTAAAAACTACTATTTTAAATTAGTGAGATTAACAAAGAATTATTCAATGGAGATTGTAGGGCAACTGATGAGGTATTCCTAAAATGAAATGTATCCAGATTTCCAGATATCCAAATGTATCCTTACCCCACACCAAATGCCAACATGATTACAAATTAAAAAGTAAAAAAAGGCTCAGCACCTGTGGCTCAAGAGGCTAGAGTGCCAGGGCCTCAGCTTAGCTCACAGCAACCTCAAACTTCTGGGTTCATGCAATCCTCCTGCCTCAGCCTTCTTAGTAGCAGGAACAAGAATACACCACCACATCCAGCTAATTTTTCTATTTTCAGTAGAGACAGGGTCTTCCTCTTGCTCAGGCTGGTCTCAAAACACGTGAGCTCAAGGGATCCTCCTGCCTCAGCCTCCCAGAGTACTAGGATTACAGACGTGATCTAAAAAGTAAAATTTTAAAAAATTAAATTTTAGGCTCAGCACCTGTGGCTCAAGCGGCTAAGGTGCCAGCCACATACACCTGAACTGGGGGGTTGGAACACAGCCTGAGCCCACCAATCAATAATGATGGCTGCAACCAAAAAATAGCCGGGCGTTGTGGTGGTTGCCTGTAGTCCCAGCTACTTCGGAGGCAGAGGCAGGAGAATCGCTTGAGCCCAGGAGTTGGAGGTTGCTGTGAGCTGTGATACCATAGCACTCTACATGGTGACAGCTTGAGGCTCTGTCTCAAAAAAAAAAATTAAAATTAAATTTTACCATGAAAAACAAAATAGCATTCAATTTTGGACAACTATTTAAATGTAAAAACAATGGAAATAAATCTAAAGAATGAAAATGAATGGCTCAGCACCTGTGGCTCAAGCGGCTAAGGCGCCAGCCACATACACCTAAGCTGACAGTTTCGAATCCAGCCCAGGTCTGCCAAGCAACAAGGACAGCTGCAACCAAAAAATAGCTGGGCGTTGTGGCTGGCACCTGTAGTCCCAGCTATTTGGGAGGCAGAGGCAGGAGAATCGCTTGAGCCCAGGGGTTGGAGGTTGCTGTGAGCTGTAATGCCAAAGCACTCTACCCTGGGCGACAGCTTGAGGCTCTGTCTCAAAAAAAAAAAAAAAAGAAAAAAGGAATGAAAATGAAGTGCCCACAAAAATAAAATACAAATCTATTAAAAAAGATAAAAAAGGACAAACAAGGAAAACTTCTGCAATAAATACAGATTATTAAAAATGTATGCCCTTAATATATTAAAGAACTCATAAATTTGATTATGGAAGTATACAAAATTCCTAATAAATAATAATCACAAGCCAAGAACAAAGGGCACACATACTCCCCAAAATTTAAGTCCATACAGAAAATTAAAATGGCTAAGAGGCCAGGCGTGGTGGCTCACGCCTGTAGTCCCAGCGCTGTGGAAGGCCAAGGTAGGTGGATTGCCTGAGCTCAGAGGTTGGAGACCAGTAGACCAGCAGTGAGCCAGAGTAAGACCCCGTCTCTATTAACATCAAAAACAGCCAGACGTTGTGCTGGGCGTCTGTAATCCCAGCTACTGGGGAGGCAACGGGACAGAGCATAGCCAGAGGAAGCATTGAAAAAAAGAAGACAGAAAATGAACAAAAGAAAAGAAAACGTGTAATTCAAACGAAGAAGAATGATGAACAAGCAAACTGAAATTAAAAATAAAAATTAAAACATTAAATAAAATAAAATAAAATAAAATGGCTAAGAAAATGCTCACTCTAATAATGCAAGATATACAAAGTAAAACAAGATACCATGTTCAATCTTTCAAACTAACACAAACATTAAAGTCTAGAGTACCCAATATTGGCAAGGGACAGGCTGCAAGCAAACACCTCTGATAGTGGTGAAAACTGGCATGCTTTTTCAAGAAAGCAAGATGTTTTCAGGATCATAAAGATATTTTAGTTTTCAACATAAACGTACGTCTAAGAATTTACCCTTAAAAAATAATCCAAAATGCAAGAAAAAAAAAACCTATGCACGAAGATGTTCACAAATTTACAATGAAAAACTAGAAAAACCACAAATATTCACCCAACAGTAGACATATCACAAATTTCCAATCAAATGTTTAATCCAGAAAAATCAAATAGTCTGTCCACACATAGAAAGTAATAGAGGAAAAATAACACCAATGAAGATTTTTAAATAATTAAGAAAATTATACTACAAAATCAAATGAGAAAATTGTCTCTGGTAACAACTGGCAACATCCAGGAAAGAGAACCAGATTGTTGACTGGACATGAATGTATTATCAAATTAAAAAAAAAAATTAATTAAAGACATGTAGAAAAAAAAACAGAAGGAAGTGTGCTAAAATACACTGTGCCAAAATGGAGATGAGATTTCTGTTTACTTCTTTATACTTAATATGTGGGTTTTTTTTTTTTGGAGACAGAGTCTCACTTTATCATCCTGGGTAGACTGCTGTAGCATCACAGCTCACAGCAACCTCAAACTCTTGGACTCAAGTGATCCCCTTACCTCAGCCTCCTGAGTAGCTGGGACTACAGACACAGGCCACAACTCCAGCTATTCTTAAAGACAAGGTCGGTCTGTCTGTCTCTCTCTCTCTCTCTCTCTAGCTCAGGCTGTTCTCAAACTCATGAGCTCAAGCAATCCACCTGCCTCGACCTCCCAGAATGCTAGGATTACAAGCATGAGCCACTTTGCCCAGCCAATTTGTGCTATTTTTATAATAAGTTTTCAGAACACTACCAGTGAGAAGGAACTCTACCTTTTCTACCTTTGGGTACTTCTGACTTTTAGACAGTTCTTCTCTATCACAATTATTCTTTGTAGCTGCCGCCCACATAATCAGGCTATACCTGCCACATACCCTGGAGCTGCCAAACAATGACAACTACAACCAAAAAATAGCTGGGCATTGTGGCGGGCGCCTGTTGTCCCAGCTATTTGGGAGGCGGAGGCAAGAGAATCGCTTAAGCCCAAGAGTTTGAAGTTGCTGTGAGCTGATGACAGCACAGCACTCTACCCAGGGCAACATGGTAATCAGCCCAAGAAGTCCCTGTTGCTCTCATTAAAAAAACTGAAAAGATTTTGACAATAGCTGAGCGTTGTGGCGGGAGCCTATAGTCCCAGCGACTCCAGAGGCTGAGGCAATTGAATCGCCTAAGCCCAAGAGCTGGAGGTTGCTGTGATCTGTGACCCCACAGCACTCTACCGAGGGTGACAAAGTGAGACTGTCTATAAAAAAAAAAAAAAAAAAAATTTGAGACTGCTGATTGCTTACTAAGAGCATTTCTGCATAATTTCTTTGTTTTATCTCCACAATCCAATACCTCATTTTTCAGTTCATTACAGTAATAGCCATTATAATGTTATTCTAAGCCCTGTGGAAAAAAAGTACCTTTCAGAATACCTACTCTTCTCTTCCTTAAGAAAAAAAAAAAAAAATCCGTTTTCAGAACGAGGCTGTGCTTTGGAACTAGACCTATGAATGCTGAAGCCACCTTAAAGCTGCAGGTAAGAATAATCAAGTGACAGTGCGAGATAGGCAGGAACCAAAGGGAGAGACAAGAAAGCATAATGTGTGTTTACAAGATACGATTATCTTTATTCTCTAGAGTTTCGACTCCCTCCAATGGAAGCTTGCAAACCTCACTTATTTTTCTGTTGCAATTTTACAAGGGGATAGAAGGAGAGAAAAAAGTCTCCTTTCCAGTCCAAAGCTGATTATCCAGCAGAAGGTACTAAGTTTACTTGAAAGAATGAACTTCAAAAAAACCCTATTTAATACTAAATGGCACTCGTGTCATTTTTGGAAATTGGGATTTAACTCCTCCCGGTCCGTTGTATGGGGCTGTTAGAGGCCAAGGTCTCCCAAGAAAAGATATTCGAGATCACTGCAGATCCGTGAACTGTAATTATCGGTTCGGCCACCCTGCTAACAGAGCACACGCTCAGATGTTTGCTAAGTCGCTCAGTGAACCGATGGGACGCTCCCTTTCCCATGGCAGCTCCGCCTGCCCGGAATGGTCCTCCAGTCTCCTCCCTTTTAACACAGAGACTCGAAGTCTCCACAGCGCGACGCAACCCCCGAGACCGCTTCTTGCTCGGTCTAGGCCTCCCTTCCTGTCTCAGCCTAAAGTCTCTAGGCTCCTCCTCCCCACTCGGCGGAGCGCCCCCAGCCCGCCCCAGGGCCTGCACCCCTCAGTCCCAAAGCCCACCCACTTAACCAAGCTTCCTCCTCCGGACCATGCCCGCGTCCGCGCCCATCTGCACAGCTACCACACCGCGGCAGAGTAAGAGCCCGCGCCCTCCGGACCATCCCTACTTTTCCAAAAATAACCGCCTCGGCACCCGCTCCCTTGGCAGCTGCTGCCGGGCGGTACCTGAGCCGCAGACCAAGCTGCCGGAGAGGACCAACAGCAGCCGTACTGCCCCACAGCCCCCAGATCCCCAGCCCCAAGACCCGGGACAAACTGCCGGCCAGACCGCCACTTTCATTCCTCCCGCCATAGTTGCCTCACGCCGCCTCCTCCTCACGTGCTCCTCCCAGCACCTAACCCCCCAACGGGCAGCGCCAGCAGCCTATCCCGTACGAGGCCCGCCCCCTAGCATCCCTTGGACTGGCGAGCCTTGGAGCGCCCACTATTCCACGGACCCCAGAAGTCGCGCCCCTTAGCAACTGACGAGAGAGGGCGGGAGAAGCAGTTTTCAACCTATTAGAAACCGGGTTATCACCCTGCAATGGCTACAGGAAGGTCCCACCCCTTAACAACATGCTTCCGTCTCCAGTTTATTTACAACTGGTACGATTGATGTTAAGCCTAACCAATAGAAAATCAGAGTGGGCGAGGCCTCCTGGACCAAACTCCGAATTTCCATCTGTCTCAAGTTCCTTTGGTTTTCCTTCCTTTTTACCATGATCTTTCTGTTATGTGAACAGAAATTGAGATATATTTGTGAGTAGGTCATGTCGAGGCAGTTTTTTAGTATAAGACGATCGACAAAGTGTGGTCCTCCAAAGTCCTAAAGAATTTAAAACAGAAGTAAAAAAAAAAAAATTGTCTTATGGTCATAAACATTCACGTTTAAAAATGTCATAGGGATTTTTATTTAGGGCCCTGATTTCTTTATTCCTCATATTATTTTGTGAGACAAATATAAGTCTCTCCAGTTCAGAAGCCAAGACAGGCTGGGTGCAGTTGCTCATGCCTATAATCCTAGCATTTTGGGATGCCAAAGTAAGAGGATTCCTTGAAGACAGGAGTCCAGACTGAGTAAGACCTCGTCTCTAAAGAAAATACAAAAGTCAGCCCGGCACAGTGGCTCATGCCTATAATCCTAGCATTCTGGAAGGCTGAGGCAAGAAGTTTACTTGAGCTCAGGAGTTTAAGATCAACTTAAGCAACAGTGAGTCCGTCTCTACTAAATACAGAAAAATTAGCCAGGCATTGTGACTGGTGCCTGTAGACCTAGCTCCTGGAGAGGATGAGGCAGGAGCATTGCTAAACCCAGGAGTTTGAGGTTACTGTGAGCTAGGCTGACAGTAACCTAGGGAACAGAGTAAGACTCTCTCAATAAAATAAAATAAAATTAGTCAAGAGTGGTGATGCATGTCTGTAGTCTCAGCTACTGGGGAGGATGAGACAGGAAGATGTACTGAGCCCAGGAGTTTGAGGTTACAGTGAACTAGGATGACTCCACTGAACTCTAGCCTCAGCAACAGAGTGAGACTTCGTCTCAAAAAAACAAAAAGCAGCAGCCAAGGTGAAGACAGACAAAGGAACCTAACAAAGATTTCATAGTTTGTTCCTCTGGACTTGTGTCTTACTGACCCCCAGATGTTTACCATTGAATGATTTAATGGTGAGGTCCTACCAGAGTACCTGACCCACAGGAAATGTTCAAAAATTATTAGAAATCGGTTATTTTATTTTATTTTATTTTATTTTATTTTATTTTATTTTATTTTGAGACAGACCCTCAAGCTGTTGGTAGAGTGTCCTAACATCACAGCTCACAGCAACCTCCAACTCCTGGGCTTAAGCAATTCTCCTGCCTCCGCCTCCCAAGTAGCTAGGACTACAGGTCCCGGCCAAAACACCCGGCTATTTTTTTTTTTGCTTGCCCGGGCTGGATTCAAACCTGTCAGCTCGGGCGTATGTGGTTGGCACCTTAGCCGCTTGAGCCACAGGCGCCGAACCAGAAATCGGTTGATTTTTTTTGTTTTTTTGAGACCGAGTCTCAAGCTGTCACCCTAGATAGAGTGCTCTGGCATCATAGCTCACAGCAACCTCCAACTCTTGAGCTCAAGTGATCCTGTTGCCTCAGTTTTTCTGTTTTTAGTAGAGACGAAGGGGGGGTCCTCCATTTTTGCTCAGGCTGGTCTCGAACTCGGATCTCAAGCAATCCACCTACCTAGGCCTCCCAGAGTGCTAGGATTACAGGTGTGAGCCACCTTGCCTGGTCTATTAGTAGAAATTGAAGCATCTTTTTATGAAGGGAATCCGATGGTGAGGGTAAGAAGACTAGAAATAATGGAGCCAAGGGAGTTGAGAAATTCAAGGAAATAGGTAACTTTTAGGGAAAGTTCAAGTTTTCAAAACAAGAACCTTTTTTAAAAGTCAAAATAGGTTCCACACCTGAAGCTAAGCTGCTAGGGCGCCAAGCTACATACAACAGGGCTGGCAGATTCAAACCAGGCCAGGGCCTGCCAAACGATGACAACTGTAACAAAAAAAAAAATAGCGGGGCATTGTGGCAGGCGTCTGTAGTCCCAGCTACTTGGGAGGCTGAGGCAAGAGACTCTCTTAAACCCAAGAGTTAGAGATTGCTGTGAGCTATGACGCTGCAGTACTCTACCAAGGGTGACATAGTGAGATTCTGTCTCAATAAAATAAAATAAAAATAATAAAAAGTCAAAGTAAGGCTGAACTACAGGCATGAGAAAAAAACTCATCATCAGAAAGAAAAGACTTGACCAACTGTGCTGTAATGGTCATCCTATGTCTCATCCTTAGTCAACCCAGAGACGTCAGCATCAACAGTAATAAATCACATTTATACCAGGTAACTCCAAAATCACGTGATAAAAATGGCAATTTTACCTCTGTGGTTTTCCTTCCCCAAATTCATAACACCAGTGTGATCATGAGGGAAACATTACACAAATCCAATAGAGTCCTATTACACTCAGGAAATAAAACAAAAAAATTTCAATACAGAGGCATCCTGCAAAATACCTGAAGTACTCCTCCGAATTGTCAAGGTCATCAAAAACAAGGAAGTCTGTCACAGCCAAGAGAAGCCTAAGGAGACGTGAGAACTAAATGTAATGCGGTATTGTGGGTGGGATCCTGGAACAGAGAAAACAGTAGGTTTTAAAAAACTAAGGAGCACTCTGTGAGTACGAGGCAGGTGGATTGCTTTAGCTCACAGGTTTTAGACCAGCCTGAGCCAAAGCAAAACCCTGCCTCTAAAAATACCCAGGTACTGTGGCAAGTGCCTGTAGTCCCAGCTACTTAGGAAACTGAGGCAAGAGAATCATTTGAGCCCAAGAGTTTTAGGTTGCTGTGAGCTGTGATGCCACACCACTCTACTGAGGGCAACAAAGTGAGACTATGTCTCAAAAAAAAAAACTAAGGAAATCTGAATAAAAATTTAATTTGGATTAAATATTTATTTAATTAATACTAATATATCAATACTGATTCATTAATGGTGGTAAATACACTATATTAATGTAATTATAGGGGAAATTGGATGTGCAATATATAGGAACTCTTTGTAATATTTCAATTTTTCTGTAAATCTAAAAGTGTTTTAAAAAATTGGCCAAGATGGCTTGGCGTGCTGGTTCGCGCCTATGATCCTAGCACTCTGGGAGGCCAAGGTGGGTGGATCACTCCAGCTCCTAAGTTCCAGACCAGCCTGAGCCAGCGTGAGACCCTGTCTCTACTAAAAATGAAAATCTGAGGCAAGAGGATCACTTGAGCACAAGAGTTTGAAGTTGCTGTGAGCTATGATGCCATGCACTCTACTGAGGGTGACAAGTGAGACTCTGTCTCAAAAAAAAAATGAATAATAAAATGTGAAATGTGAAATTGAGATATACAGTAATGAAACTGGCTGTCCATAAGCACATCAGAATTTACCATCCAAATGAGTGTTGTCACTTCAAGATTGTTGTTAGCCTTGTTTTGATAATGAGAATCTCCGTCAGCGGCTATAGCACACAATGCAATGAATATTCATTATCTGCAGGTGGAGCTGGTTTATGCAAATAGCCATAAGAACTCAGGCCAAGACTGGTGAGTAAATGGGGCGGGAAATCTGGATGGTAAATGTGTTTCCAAATTTTTTTTGATTTTCCAAAGTTAGTATGATGCATATACAAAATATAAGATAGAATCTGGAGAACACTTAGTAATCAAACAAATTAATATTTCTGCAATGACTTACATGAATATTTATACTGTGCTATATATTTTTTTTTGTTTTTGAGACAGCCTCAAGCTATCGCCCTGGGTAGACTACGTGCCATGGCATCACAGCTCACAGTAACCCCCAACTCCTGGGCTTAAGCGTTTGATTCTCTTGCCTCAGCCTCCCGAGTAGCTGGGACTACAGGCACCCACCACAATGCCCAGCTATTTTTTTTTTTTTTTTTTTTTGAGACAGAGTCTCACTACGTCACCCTCAGTAGAGTACCATGGCGTCACAGCTCACAGCAACTTCAATTCTTGGGCTTAAGCAATTCTGTTGCCTCAGCCTCCCAAGTAGCGGGGGCTACAGGCACCTGCCACAATGCCTGGCTATTTTTGTTGTTGTTGTAGTTGTCATTGTTTAACACCCTTTGGCTTGGTTCAAACCTGCCAGCCCTGGTGTATGTGGCTGGAACTCTAGCAGCAACCAACACGGCTATTTTTAGAGGCAGGGTCTTGCTCTTGCTCAGGCTGGTATCAAACCCATAAGCTTAGGCAATCCACCCGCCTTGGCCTCCCAGAGTGCTGGGATCACAGGTGTGAGCCACAGCATCCAGCCAAATCCACATTTTTTTGTTGTTGTTGTTGAGACAGAGTCTAACCCTGTCATGTTGGGTACAGTGCTGTGGGGTCACAGCTCAGAGTAGCCTAAAACTCTTGGGTTAAGTGATTCTCTTGCATCAGCCTCACAAGTAGCTGGGACTACTGGTGCCCACCACAATGCCCAACTGTTTTTGTTGTTGTTTGTTTTAGAGAGGGTGTTTCGCTCTTGCTCAGGCTGGTCTTGAACTCGTGAGCTCAAGCAATCCACCTGCCTCAGCCTCCCAAGTGCTGGTGTTACAGGCATGAGACACTGCGCCAGGCCTTATGCTCATTTCTAACCACCTCTACCTGCTACTCAGCAGTAATATTTTTTGTTTTGTTTATCAGGCCCAGGTGAATTCGAACTTGCCACCCTGGTGTGCGAGACTGGTCTGCTGTTCATTACAGCTGTTATGAACAATTTTTAGTTTCTCATATACACTGTTTCATATCACCATGCAGGTGTACGTTCTGATTTCTTTTACTTCTCTTCCTCCTGGAAATCTATCCATAACTCAAAATCCTGGACTGCATCATCACTTCCCTTTGGACATCTGTCTAAACTAACTCCTCACACTTCAGGAGGAGAAGACCACTTGCCTTCTTATACTTCCGTCACTGTCTGTACCCTATTATTGCACTATGCTATAATTATTTGTTTATATACCCATCTTCCCTATTAGTTGGGGTTCCTTTCAGGCAGTGGTTAGGGTTATTTGTCTTTAAGGGAGGAAACATTTCTTTAAAATAACTACCTTGAAGGACAATACTCCTTATATGATAAATTCTGACTTGATACTGAAAGAGGAAAAAAGAAGGAAAACCATTTCTTTCTTTTTGTGTATTTCTGTTACTGCATCGATTTCAGCCTTACATCTTTAGTGCCTGGGTGCAAATTAATTTACCAGAATAGTGAACGTAATAGAAGGCCAAGTAGCCAGATTGTGGGACTCACTGGAAATGTTAAAACGGAACAGGATCTCAGCACTTTGGGAGGTCAAGGCAGAAGGATCACCTGAGCCTAGGAGTTTGAGACCTGCCTAGGCAATACAGCAAGATCCTGTTTCTATTAAAAAAAAAGAAAAATTAAAAATTAGCCAGGTATGCTGGTGTGTGACTATAGGTCCAGCTACTTGGGAGAATGAGGTAGAAGGATCACTTCAGCCCAGGAATTAACCGATTTCAGTGAGATCCTGCCTGGAAAACACAAGGAGAGTCTGTCTCTTAAAAAAAAAAGTCTATACTTACAGTTTTGCTCAGGCTCAGCCCCTTTTACAGTAAAATCTGTCAACTACCCTTTTCAAAACTGTTCAGGCCTGTAAATAGTATCATCAATTCATTCATTTCAGAGGTTCTACCAGATACCAGGCCTACCCTGGAGAGGTCCTGGGCTGAGAGTGAAGCAAGCAACTGTAATTAAAATGTGTAGAGAGCCATGAGGCCACTGAGGGGTGGGAGGAATTAATTGTGCCTGGAGGAGTGGACGGGGTCCAGGAAGGAGAGGTTTGAGCCAAATCTTGCTGAGTTGGATTTGGCCCGGTGAAAACACCGGAGGAGGGCTGAACAGAGCAATCTGCTAGATGAAAATCTACACGTGCCTAGAACAGTCTCTTCACTCCTCTTCCACCCACTTTTCCCCCTTTCTTCGCAATCTTTTCCTCTTTTCTTGGAAAACTAGGACTAAGGGTACTGTTTCCCTTCTTTAAAGAGGTCAGAGTAGGTGATAACGAGATTATTAGTCCTTGGCTAAATGAAATCAATTGCTCTGTGTGTCTTGGGGGGGCGGGGGGCAGGGACAGGGGCAGATAAGTGGTCCTGGGTGGAAAAAGGGACGCGGAGAGAATGGAGCACATGCAGAAAGGGAAACTAAAATTCTTGTATATGTTACCCCCCCAAACAACACACACACACACACCTCTCATCTTTGTTTTTCTACAGTTTGCCCTGGTCTCAGTCTCTTTTTTTGTCTTTCTCCCTTTGCTAAAGGCTGGAAATTCCTTGTTCTCAACGGAAGGGAGTAGGAGGGGACTTGGGGGTGGTGGGAGTGGGAGGGAAGAACAGACATCTCAGCAGCTCTGGCAGCGGGGGCGCTCTGGGCCTCCGGCGGGGCCTGACAAGTCAATGATTTTTTTTTTTAAATAGGGGCTCAGATACAAACCTAGAGAGACAGAGACACAGAAATACAAGTGGATGTAAAGAAACATATAAATACCGCAGGGTACGGAGACACAAACTAGCAATAGCGTCTTAAATTTGGTTAGCATTCTACAATTTAGAGTTTTCATATACATTCTCTCATATGAACCTCACCACAAGCTTCAGAAACAGGATACAAACGCTCAGTCATTCCACTCTCAGGTTAGGACCAGGACCCCTTCTGACCCCCTAACAGAGAGGGCAGCCTCCCTCCGCGGTTGTTTTCTTCCCTCCTCCCCTCTCTGGCCGAGCACCAGCCCCAGGACCCGGGAGTGGAGGTCTCAAGGCGGGCGCCTCCCTCGTCCTCTCCCGGGCCGGTACCCGGGTTCCCCGCGCCCAGGACGGCGCCGCGCCCTCGCTTCTCGCCCTGCTCCCCCCGCCTCCGTGGGCGGGCGTCTCCCTCCGGATCCCAGGTCTCCAAGCCGCCCAAGAGGGCCCGGGTGGGTGGGAGGGAGGGGGGCGCCTAGAGCAGAGACTGCGTGGGCGGAGGATGTGCGTCACGGGGAGCGTGGGCAAGGGGAGGGAGGGGGCACGTGGAAACCCGGGGCCAGCGGCTGGCAGCCCAGGATCCAAAATAACCCGGGGGGGGCGGGTGAGTGGAGTGGGGGAGGGTGCCCACAGACTTTCAGGGGGTTGGGCAGTGCCCCCGCGGGAGCCAGTCTAGTGGCGCCCGCCAATTGCAGAACAGGGGACTGGAGGGGAGTAGGCACGTTCCTACCACGCCCGCTCTTTGGCTGTTAATGGGATGAAGAAAATGTGAGTTCCCGAAAACCTCCCACCGATAACGTACTCCTCCCCTGCCCCCACCAGAGACGCAAAGGTCCCCTCGCCAGGCCGGAATGTAGAACCAGCCCCGACCCACGCCACCCACGTCTTTGCTTGGCCGGGCCACTCAGAAGTGCGGAACGGCGGGACAGCGCCAGGTTTCGGACTAGGGGGAACCAAGCCTGTGGCCAGACTGCTAGCATCCCGCTGGCCCCCCGCCCCCGCCCAATTTCCCCGGGGCCGAGCTGCAGGGCCCAGCCCTCGGAGTCCCCGCCCCCAGCCCTCCCCGCCGTGGGCGGGGGTGTAATGGGAACCAGATGGGGCTGGGAGGAACCGAGAGGGCAGGAGTGAGGGGGGAGGGATGGCGGGTTCCTCCAAGGCGCGCTTCCCTCCAGTTCCTCCCGAGGAAGCCACGTCGGACGGCTCTCTGGTTACCTTCCACTGGACTTTCTCGGGCAATGAAAGGTCCCCTAATAGAAAGGTTATCATCCTTATCTTTGCCACACAGAATCCCCAAGTAGAGCTCTCACCCTTGAAAATACAAGTAGAACAAGGGGGAATATCCCCCCAATCTCTTCCCGACCTACGCGCTGACAAAACCCTGACGCGTCTCATCTACACGGGCACCTAAGTGGTGGCGCCTAGCATAATCTGCCCATCTCCTGGTCCCCAAACTTCGGCAACGTTTCGAGGCAAGGATAAAGGCAGGTTAGGTTTCCGAGAGTGGCCTCCTCAAATTACAGCTTTGCGGGCCGAGGAAGGGCGCCCAGATATCTAAAGGATTCCCGCAGAGTCCCACGCTGTCAGATCTGGCCGCAGTGCACACACAGGAATCGCACACCCCAAGCTTTCACCAACTTTTCCAGGCTCACTCCTAACATTCACACACACAGCACCGCAAGGCCCGGGTGTGGGCAGTGGGCGCCCGGGTAGGTCTTTGGGCGCGTGTGCAGGTCCGTGCGCTTCTGTGTCTTTGTGTACCTGTGCGTGGTTGTGAAACTCCGCTCTCAGCTTAGAGGGGTAGGAGTAGGGGGAAGTAGGAATGTCGCCGGCGGGGCGCTCACGTGGGTACGTGGGCGCGGAGAGGGCCGGCTGTGCATCCGGCGTGGGCGGCACGGAGCGAACTCGCCCCGCCCGCTGGTCTCGGAGCCGGCCCTCCACGTCCCGGCCTCCATCACCCGGTCCCTAACTCGGCGCCCCGCTGAGTCCCCGCCCACACCTTCTGTTCCACACCTCTTTCCCCCAGTCTCCGCCTCTCTCGGTCTCAGCCGCCGTGTCTCCGCGGTCGAGCGGCTCCGGCGCCCGCCCCCCGCCTCTGCCCCCGCCCCCGCCCCCGGCCCCGACTGTGCCCACGCCCTCCGCCCGGCAGCCAGCGCCGCGCGGGCCTCGCTCCCCGTGCGTCCTGCGGGGGCGGAGGCGCGGAGAGGCTGCAAGCGCAGCCGGGGAGGGGGGGGCAGAGGCACAGACAGAGGCGCGGAGGCTCGGAGAGAGAAGACGTGGAGGGAGGGACGGAGCCTGGACAGCGGTGGACACGGCATCGTGTGCGGGGAAAGAGCACAGCGCGCGACAGGCGCCTAGCGCCAGGCACCGAGGGGGGCAGCCAGCCCGGGTGGTCCCCGGACGTCCATGCACAGGGCGCCTTCCCCCACAGCCGAGCAGCCGCCGGGCGGAGGGGACAGCGCCCGCCGGACCCCGAAGCCCAGACTCAAGTTAGTAGGCAAAGGGAGGCGTCGGGAGTGGAGATGGGTGGAGCTGGACTCGAGATGGGGTCCGGAGGGTGGAGGTCGTGGAGAGGACGTGAGGAAGTGGGACGGGGGTGGGGGGTGGAGACTGACGGAAAAGGGGGTGCGTCTTCGAATTTGGGGACCCTGGGAACAGGCAAGGATCTGATAAAGCTGAATCTGAAAGAGTAATACCTAATTTTCCAACTCTGGTTTACGCTGTGGGCTTGACCTGTAAGCCCCCTGCAAAGAATGTGGGAGCCCCCAAGCGCCAGGGGAAGCCCAGAAGCTCGAGTTGACAACAGTGCTGGGAGGGGTTGGGGGCACTCAGCAGGCTCGATCTGTCTGGCCTAGAGAATGCGGCCCCAGGTCCACAAGAAGCCGGTACCTTTGAGTTCTAGGCGCATCGCCGAGGCTGCAGAGAGGCAGGGGATGTCTCAGGAGTCCCTTCCCATATTTGTCACTTTATTCACAGAGTCTAGAGGGGAGTATCGATGTGCAGCCCCTCACCCAAAGGGCCTTGAGCCGCTCCCCCACTCACTTGAAGCTGTGGGTGGAAAATAAGGGAGAAGAGTCGGCAGGAGCCTCAGGGCGGTTTTCCGCCCACGGACGCTACCACTGTGGGAGTATGTGGGGGCGGAACGGCCCCAGAGCAGAACAATTGAGGTGCCCCTCCCCTTTTGCGGGCCCCTGAGCTGAAGGCCTACGGAGCAAGTAGGGAATGTCACTGCTGGAATGGGGGCAGTTGAGGGGGCCTGGGCAGCCTGTGAAGGGAGGAGATCTGGCAGGGAGAGAACAAAGGTTTATTAAGAATGCCTAATCCTTGCGGAAAGCCCAGGGGATAGGCACAGGGATCCACCTGGCTCAGTAAATGGCAAGGCCAGGGAAGGGCCACACCCCTTCCTCTCAGCCACCTGGGCAGAGAGTGAAGCTGGCCAGCAGTGGCCGCCAGTGTCTGCTGTGGGGAGAATCAGGGTCCTGCATTCACCTTAGTGTGGGATGTCTCCTTAAGTAATGGTGAGGCCGCTGGATGTTTAGGGTGGAAGGTAAAGACTGTGTTTGGGTGAGAGGGAGGTCCAGCCAGCCCGTGGGTTTGCTGATGAGCCTCAGAGTTCAAGGTCTTCTTGCCCAGACCAGAAGGGTACCTGCAGAGACAGGGCACTGGCCTTTGGTACTTCTGGCCAGTCTGAGACAGCATTGCTTCTGGGCAGAAGACAGTTCAAATGAGGGAGGGGAAGAGAAGCAGGCAGGGAAGAGAGAACAATTACTAGTGTGGGTTGGTACCCAGGAGGGGGGCTTGCACTGACTGCCCCTCTTTACCCCTCCTTCTCAGGCCCAGTGCCCGCAACATGGCACTGCCTCGGACTCTGGGGGAGCTGCAGCTGTACCGGGTCCTGCAACGAGCTAACCTCCTTTCCTACTACGAGACCTTCATCCAACAGGGAGGGGACGACGTGCAGCAGCTGTGCGAGGCCGGCGAGGAGGAGTTTCTGGAGATCATGGCACTTGTGGGCATGGCCACCAAACCTCTACATGTCCGTCGCCTGCAGAAGGCACTTAGAGAGTGGGCCACCAATCCAGGGCTCTTCAGTCAACCAGTGCCTGCCGTGCCTGTCTCCAGCATCCCGCTTTTCAAGATCTCTGAGACTGCGGGTAGCCGGAAAGGGAGCATGAGCAATGGGCATGGCAGCCCAGGGGAAAAGGCAGGAAGTGCCCGCAGTTTTAGTCCCAAAAGCCCCCTTGAACTTGGAGAGAAGCTGTCACCACTGCCTGGGGGACCTGGGGACCCCCGGATCTGGCCAGGACGGAGCACTCCTGAGTCAGACGTTGGGGCAGGAGGAGAAGAGGAGGCAGGCTCGCCCCCCTTCTCCCCACCTGCAGGGGGAGGAGTCTCTGAGGGGACTGGGACTGGGGGGTTGGCAGCAGGTGGGGCTACAGGTGGTCCAGACAGACTGGAGCCAGAGATGGTCCGCATGGTGGTGGAAAGTGTGGAGAGGATCTTCCGGAGCTTCCCCAGGGGGGATGCTGGGGAGGTCACATCCCTGCTGAAGCTGAATAAGAAGCTGGCACGGAGCGTGGGGCATATCTTTGAGATGGATGATAATGACAGCCAGAAGGAGGAGGAGATCCGCAAATACAGCATCATCTATGGCCGCTTTGACTCCAAGCGGCGAGAGGGCAAGCAGCTTAGCCTGCATGAGGTGAGGACCCAGGGTCAACCAGGATTGCCCTTGACTCCCAGGCCTCAACCTACTTATCTCTGAGAATTCTTAGATTCTCTAACTCTGCTTCATTGCCCCTTGGCCATGCCCCCAGGCCCTGACCCCTCTCCCACACCCAACCCCAGCTGCTGAGGGGGAAGCAGAAATACAGGTGAGAGCCCAGCTGCACATCTCCATGTCACTCAGGACCCCACAGGAGCGGGGGTGGCCCTGGGCATTCCTCGCAAGCTGTGGGTGCTGATCTCTGTCTTCCTCCCTCAAAAGCTCCTGTGTAGTGTTAAAACCAAATCCAGTCTCCAATGGTGGGCCTCGCTGGTGGTGAAGGGGTGTGAGGAGGACATCTGTGTGAGGAAGTGTGGTTCTGACTATTCTGGCTACCCCCTCTCCACAGCTCACCATCAATGAGGCTGCTGCCCAGTTCTGCATGAGGGACAACACACTGTTACTGCGGAGAGTGGAGCTCTTCTCCCTGTCCCGCCAAGTGGCCCGAGAGAGCACCTACTTGTCCTCCTTGAAGGGTTCCAGGTGAGACCCTTTCCCCACGTCCTTTCTAGGTTGGAATCCTGCCAAGGAGTTGGATTCTGTTCTAATCTCCAGCTCGGGTGGCTTGGGCCTGCTTCCTACTCACTTGCATGTCCAGCTTTTGGCCAAATCAGCTTGTCTGAGGTCTAGTCCCTCCCCTATCCATCTTAGGTTTCCCCAGCCTCCCACAACAATAGTGCTTAAGGTAGAAACTCCTACCCAGCTATCTTTTTTGCAAAGGTTTTAAATAATGCATGCTCCGGGCCAGATGCTGTGCTCTGCTCATCAGATGGCCCTCCCAGCCTCACCATCCCTTTCATTCTTTTCTCTCTTTGCAGGCTCCACTCTGAAGAATTGGGAGGCCCCCCACTAAAGAAACTGAAACAGGAGGTGTGTTTTCCAGGGTACATGTAGGGAGGCAGGGCAGCCTTCCCCCACCTTGTCCCTTGCCAGATCCTCATTTCCTCATTTGGGACATCCACAGGTTGGAGAACAGAGTCATTCTGAAATCCAGCAGCCTCCCCCAGGCCCTGAGTCCTACGTACCCCCATACCGCCCCAGCCTGGAGGAAGATAGTGCCAGCCTGTCTGGGGAGAGTCTAGATGGACACTTGCAGGGTATGTCTCCAAACACTTCTTTCTTTACCGGGAGCAAGAGGGGGTTGGAGGATGGGAACAAGCTAAGAGGCAACTGCCTGGAACCGGGTTGGGAGGCCTGGCTGGATGGGGGCAGAAGGTTCTATGGGTCTGGCTGTGTGGTTGAGGGTGGGGGTTCCCTTGGTTGCAGCCCCTTGCCTGACTAGTGCCCATGCCCACAGCTGTGGGGTCATGCCCAAGGCTGACGCCGCCCCCTGCTGACCTGCCTCTGGCATTGCCAGCCCATGGGCTATGGAGCCGCCACATCCTGCAGCAGACACTGATGGACGAGGGGCTGCGGCTAGCCCGCCTCGTCTCCCATGACCGCGTGGGCCGCCTCAGCCCCTGTGTGCCTGCAAAGCCACCTCTCGCAGGTGAGGCAGCCAGCAGTGCTGTCCCCAAGCACCCCAGCCACCCAAGCCCCACACAGCAATCCTAGTGTCCTGGAGCTAGGTGGGAGGTAGAGGGATATGGTCACCAGAAAGAGCACTAGAAGGATCAGGCTCCAGCCAACCAGGCCGTGGATTGAGGAGAGAAGGACCCTGATGTTCCCACAGGGGAGAGACTGATCTTGATGGAGATCTGTGAAGCGGGAGCTGGGGGAAGCCAGCACAGAGAATGGGGGATGAAGGGAAGCAGGAAGGAGGTGGCCAATAAGGGAAGCTTGGCCAGACCTTCCATCAGTGCAAGAGGGAGGAGCAGGCTAGGAGTTGTGGGGGTGGGGTTGCCCGGCTTGGAAGCAGAGGAGCCCAAAGGGGGATGCTTTGTGTGTGGAAGGGCGAAGAAAGAGTGGGTAGGCAGAGGGCTGGGCAGCGGCTGGGCTGAGAGTGACGCAGCAGACAAAGCCACCAACCCTGGCTCGGTATTTTTAAACTGTGTGTGGGTGGGAAGTGGGGGCGGGGACTAGAAGGGGGGCTCTTGAGGGAGGAGCTGGGAGGCCAGCTTCCTGTGTTCCCCCTGATTTGGCTACCAGAAGCCTAGTGGGCATGGTAGGGTGGGTGGGGCCTGGGAGGGGACCAGGCATGAATGGGGGTGGCAGAGCCGGGGGAGGGGGGAGGGGGAGGGGTCAGAGCCAAACCGCCCCCGCAGCTCCTGACAGAACCAGAAATTCCAGCAGAACGGAGGCGGGAGAGACATACAGAGACAGAGAGCTACACACAGCCAGAAAGGGGAGAGGGGCTGCACACCCATGGGTATGGAACCCCGTCATACGTTTGCACTGGGCCGGAGGCAGTAATTCAATAACCTGAGCTCATCTTCACAGCTTTCTCTGCCCGTGTCTGTTTCCAAACCCTGCTCTCTCCAACCTTCATTTCTCCATTCTCTTAACTGATCCCTTTTTTCCCCACAGAGTTCGAGGAAGGGCTGCTGGACCGCTGCCCTGCTCCAGGACCCCATCCCGCTCTGGTGGAAGGTCGCAGGAGCAGTGTGAAAGTGGAGGCTGAGGCCAGCCGGCAGTGAGGGGTGGACTGGTGTCTTCAGACCCAGGACCCCAACTTCTGGGTCACACAGACCCCACTCTCTTCATCCCTGGAGCCTAGTCACAACCCTGGATCCTTCTGCTGCCCTTCTCCTGCCTCCTCATCTGCTCCATGGACATAAGACTATGGGGCTTCAAGCAATAATGAGCAGGGGCCTGGCGAAAGGACACAAGGAGGGTGTGTGGTGCCCCTCACCCCTACCCAGAGCCAGGGGCAAGGACTTTGCCTCCAGCGCGTTTGGGTTTCTCCCTCCCTCATAGAGCACATCCCCATTCTCTAGGCTCGCACCAGTGGTGTGAGCATTGGACTCAGTTTGGACATGGGGGAAAGTAGGACTTCCCTGGGAAGGTCCAACAGCTAAAAATGGCAGCATTTCACCCCCAGACTGGGGGCCTGGGAACACTGGACTTGCTCCTTCTCCCCATCCTTTCCCCGTTTTTGTGCTTCTAGTTGGTTTCTTTAATTTAACAAGTGCGCAGTTTGCCCCCCCTTCCCATCTCTGCCCTACGTCCTCAGCGGTTCTTTCTCTCCTGCCCTGGGGGGGCGGGCAGTGGGTGTGAGACCCCTTCACTGGCCCCCAAGCCTCTCAGGAGGCCTGGGTCAGACTCGGTCTCCCCCAGCTGGGGGTGGGGCTGCAGCACCTGTCTGAGCAGTTACAGCACCTTTCTTTTCAGATTGTGTACAGTAGATTATTTATTTTGTTATTTTGGAATAAAATTTATTTTATGGCTTAGGATCTGTAGTCCCTCCTTGTGAGGGAGAAGGGGTGGTATGGGATGGGGAGTGAAGGGAAGATGGCAGTGGGTGGGAGGCAGAAAAGATGCAGCGGGCAGGACCCCTACTATACTGAGGACCACAAGGCTGGGCCTGGACTCTGCCACCCTTTTTCCCAGGCAGCATTGGCGGTATTGAGCCATGTGCAGATGTCACCACCACTTAGAGCCATTTGGATGCTCATGCTCAAAACAGTATATCTGTGTTAGCACATGTCAGAGAGGCCAGCACACTCACTGGTACCTGTGCGATACCGTCCGTCCTCCTAAATTGTGTTACACAGGCAAAAGCAGATTGACATGTGTTCTATGTGGTCATAGCACATACAACTAGCTTGTGCGCCATCTATACCTTAACAGGCCTCAGGTACACACATCACACAGCTGTACACAAACTCCGTCCTTGTCCTGCACAACCTCATACATGTACCAAAATCTCCATCTGGCTGACAGGAATTTGGAGCTTTGGGGGATTTTTTAATCTGGGCAAAACCCTTGTCAGTAACGGTGTGTCCAGACCCCTCCTCTCCTCCCAACCAGGGTCCCGTGAACAGCTTCCCCATTCTGCAGGGCTGGACCCAGTTCCCTCTCTCCCTGGCCTCTAATGCAAATGGGTCTGCATGTTTCCACATAGTGTCTGGGGTCCTGGCTTGGAGGGTAGAGAAGCCCTCCGTGCCCTCACGTGTGCTCTTGCCCAGCACCCCTCCTGCTCAACACCATCTTCCATGGCAAGCTGTGTGCATGTGTTTTCTCCAGGTGCAGGCAGGTTGGGGTGTGTCTCACTTTGGAGCCTGAATTTCCCTTCTACCACTGGAAGGAGGTGGAAGGGGGTGGGATTCGTGGTGGGCAGGAAGGAGTGGATTGGTTCCACCCACCATGCATTCTCCTGGCAGTCTTTACCTCCTGACTGAGGAGTAGATGGGGGCAGGAGGACACCCTCTCCACCTGCAGCTTGGCAGGAGCATGAGCAGGTGTCCAGAGCAGGTCCATGGGAAATAGAAGAGCTGCTTCTCTAGGCTCCCTCTCCAGCTGGGATCACCAACTGTGGTTGGCCCTTAGGTCCAGGTGGGACAGTGAGATCCCAGATTGCCCATAGAGGGAGGGCTGCAGGAGGGGCTGAGCCCCCAAGGAGCCTCCTCCTGACTCCCTTTGCCCTTCCAGGAGAAGCTTGGTGAGGTCCTGTTCCGTGGGAGGCAGGAGAGGAGGGAACATGTCTTCACCAATCCTGCAAGGTGAGGAAAAGCAATGGAGTAGATGGGACACCCATTCCCCTAGCCTACCCAGCCACCTCCCCCAGGCCAACACTCACCAGGTACCCTGAGGAAACCCTCCCACTGGCTGGCTCAGGCAGCTGTCTTCTGCCATGGTCACATCTGGGCAGAGCAGGGACTCAGGGTTGGACACAGTGTGCTTCTGAGGCTGGCATTGGAGCAGGCCCCTGCCAGGAACAAGGGCAGGAAATGAGGAGCCAGGGTAGGTAGGGTCAGGCAAGAATGGGAATATGGAGACAGGAGGGGCTTTGTCACTCACTGGGGGTGAGACTGATCAAAGGGCAGGCTCATCTGGTTCAGGCTGGGGGGGATCTGCAGGTGAGGCCTAGAAGCAGGAAGGAGCACAGTCATAGGCTGGATAGATGACAAAGACAGGGTAAGGCAAAGTCAAGACCACCGAGTGAGTGAGGAAACAAGCTCCAGCTCCTGATCCTGACTGCTTAGCTGCTCGTGACTGCCTGGCTTTGGGCAAGCTAGCTCTATGTTCTGAGGTAAGTCTTATCTGTTAAGATGGGGAGTGGGGGCTCATATATGTAATCCTAGCAGCAGGAGGCTGAGGCAGGTGGATTGCCTGAACTCAGGAGTTCAAGACCAGCCTAAGCAAGAATGAAACCCTGTCTCTATTAAAAACAGAAAAACTAGCCAGGCACTGTGGCAGGTCCCTGTAGTCCCAGCTACTCGAGAGGCTGAGACAAGAGGATAGCTTGAGCCCAAAGACTGAGGTTGCTATGAGCTGTGAACCATGGCACTCTATCCAGGGCAACAAAGTGAGATTCTGTCTCAAAAAATAAGGGGGGGAGGGCTGAAAAGTCCCTATTGCACAAATGTGCACAGTAACACGGGGTTCAGGTCAGCACAGCTTGGGGACAGCAGGCTGTACCGCCAAGGCTTGGCGGTCAGCTCCATCTAGGCTGTGTAGGTGCACTCTGAGGGTCCCACCACGAAATCGCCTAGGGACTGCTTTCTCAGACCGTGCCTGTTATTAAGAGACACATGACACAAACACTTGAATGGATTTTGCTATGAGCCAGCCAATGACCTCAGCTTTACACGTATGAACTCATTTAACCTTTGCAGTAATCCCATAAGGTAGAAATTATTGTTAGCATTATTATCCCCATTTTACAGATGAAGCACCAGAGGTTACATAATTTGCTCAAAGTAAGTGGCAGAGCTGGAATTCAAACCCAGGCAGTCTGGACACAACTGTCTAAGTACAATGCATAGTGAAAGAAGAAAGGGCCTTAGAATTTGCTCCTCCTTCACACAAAAGCCTCTTCTGACAAATGCAAGTGTCCATCCAGCCCCCGGAGTATCTGCCCTCCATCCCCAAGAAGCTCTGACTTACTCCTGGAAGGCTGGCAACACACTGACGGATTCTTCTTGAGAGAGGCCTTGGTACGAGGGAATGGAGTGAGAGTGTGGTGGGTACACCTGGGGCCTGGAGAAAGAAAACAGATCCTCTAATGCCAGCCCTCCCCTGGAACCCCCCACACACACACACACACCCTGCCTTAGGAAGGGGAATCTTTCTCATGGGAACAAAAATTCCCAGCTCAGCCCCCAATGCCAGCTTATCCATGCTGAAAGCCATCAGCACAGGCCACTCCCATTCCCATCTCTCAAGCTCCTTACACTGTATCTGGGCCAAGCTGCATGCTCATGGAGGAGTCAGGGGCCATTCCAAGATCATAAGAGGGCACCATGGTAGGCATCTGGGGCTCTGGAGCAGGAAGTGGCTGATCCCTGGAGGAGAGAAGGAGGCATACGTGACTGGCTACAGGTTGCTGCCACCACTCCTTCCTGCAGGTAAGTACCAGCCATCAACCCCACCCACCATCCACAACACCACTCACCTTTCCACAGTCATCTTGATGGTAGCTGGGACGTAACCCCTGCCATCTTTACCCATCTGCTCAGCTGTTGTGGGAAGGAAAAAGAGCCATGGAGTGCTCTGGGGTTAGGAAAGAAAGGAGGCAGAAAAGGCAGGCATGGCTGACGGGCAGCAGAAGTATGTGGACAAAAGGTGGGAGAGAGGTCAGGAGGGATTGACACAGAGTGGGTGGGGAGAAGAGTCATCTGGGAGCAGGGAGGAGGTGGGTGTCAGGAAGGAATCGGAGCTGCCAGCTCCAGCTCACGCTTGTAGTGGCTCCGGAAAGCTTCATCCTTGGGTTTCTTGGGGTAGAGATTTTTGAGCTGAGCAAGATCCCTGATTCGGTCCCCCAGGGAGCGAATGGACAGGTCTTTGGCAGAAAACGGCTGGATGTTCTCTATTTGTGGGGAGCCTACAGTAGGAAGGAGTCTCTGAGTCTCCTCTGTCTCATGTTCTCACCCATCCCCATCAACACACAGCCCCGGCCCCACCATTCTCAGTGCATCACAGAGGGACAGGGGACCTAGGGTGGGAATCCTGAATGGGAGAGACCAATAGGATCCCACCCCACGGAACTCAAAGAGAAAAGATACCACAGAAGGAAGAGAGAGGTGGACCTTAGGAAGACCTTCCTAAAGATCAGGGTTGGCAACAAGGAAGGCCAGGACATTCCCTTCCCAGCAGAACCCCCAGAGGGCACAGGCACAGAAGCAGAGGACTGGGTGGGGTGACCTCACCATCCTGTCCCCGGATGACATGGGCAATGGTGATGCCCCCAATCTCTGAGTCACTGAAGCGGAGGAGAAAGGTTCCATCGGGCTCGTTGAGAAGAAGGTTAGTAACATACTGTTTGCTGATGAAGCCGATGATCAGCCTGGCCAGGATGAAGGAGAAGAGAGGGTATGGGCACTGGGCATAGAGAGGGAGCTGGAGACATAGCTGCTTCAGCCACCTGGCGCAGGGACTCACCGATCTGACCAGTAGCTCCGGAGACAGCGTTTCGTGAGGTCTAATACACCATCGAACCATTGCCAAAAGGTAAAGCCACGGCCCAGCAGGATCTCCTGTGGGGACAGGGAGCTGGCATGAGGTGTGGGTAGAGCTGAAGTCTGACTGTGCTGGGCTCTAGTCTTTGAGTGCTCACACGACAGAATCCCAGGGCTGAGGAAGCAAAACTGGATCTGACACCCCACCAATGATGACAGCCAACACTGGTGCTTACCGTGTACCAGGCACTATTCCAACCGTTCCCATATATTAATTGATTACATCTTTACAAGGCTATGGAGTTAAGTACTATAAAAATCCCATTTTGCTTGTTTGTTTGTGTTGAGACAGAGTCTCACTTTGTCTCCCTCGGAAGAGTGCCATAGCATCATAGCTCACAGCGATTCTCAATTCAAACTCTTGAGTTTAAGTGATTCTCTTGCTCAGCCTCCCAAGTAGCTGGGACTACAGGCGTCTGCCACCATGCCCAGCTATTTTTAGAGACAGGGTCTCACTTTTGTTCAGGCTGGTCTCGAACCCATGAGCTCAGGCAATCCACCTGCCTCAGCCTCCAGAGAGGCTTTCAGGTGTGAGCCACTGCACCCAGCCTGACAATCCTGTTTTACAGATGAAGAAATGGAAGCCCAGAAAGGTCAAGTGCCTTGTCCAGGTCTACACAGCTGGTAAGAGGTAGAGCTGGGACTTAAATCCAGGCAGTCTGACACTGAGCCCCTCATAATCACTCTGCTAAGCTGGAGTCCAGAGGAAGATCTCTTGCTGCGTATGAAGGTCTAGCCCCCTTTGCTAACACATCCTCTGGATCACATAGAATGTTCTTCCTTCTCTTTTTAAAATTTTATTTTTATTAAAAGATATTTTTGAGGCTCGGTGCCTGTAGCACAGTGGTTACGGCTCCGGCCACATACACTGAGGTTGGCCGGTTGGAACATGGCCTGGGCCAGCTAAACAACAGTGATGACAACCTCAAAAAAAAATAGTCAAGCGTTGTGGCAGGCGCCTGTAGTCCCACCCACTTGGGAGGCTGAGGCAGGAGAATAGCTTAACCCCAAGAGTTTGAGGTTGTTGTGAGCTGTGATGCCACAGCTCTCTACTGACGGCGACATAGTGAAATGCTGTCTCAAAAAAGAAATAAAACATAAAAAATAAATAAATAAATAAATAAATAACATTTTTGAGAGATAGGGTCTCACTATGTTGCCCAGGCTGGACTTGAGGTCCTGGGCTCAAGTGATCCTCCAACCTCAACATCCTAAGTAGTTGGGATTATGGACACATGCCACCACTCCCCACTCCCCACCCTCTTCATTTTTTTTTTTTTTTTTAAGATAATATGCATGGGCTTGGCACCCGTAGCACACGGTTACAGTGCCAGCCACATACACCAAAGGTGGCGGGTTTGAACCTGGGCTGGGCTAAACAACTGCAACAACAACATAAATAAATAAATAAAATATGCATTGCTATGTTTACCCAGCTGGTTGTTAACTAAGATGTCTCCTCTATTCTTGTAAGTGACCTGATCTTTAAGGCCTCATTCTGGAGGCAGTAAAATAAGCAGTTAAGAGCAAGAGTCAAAAATATAGGGGTCCAACTGGGTTCAGTGGCCCACACCTAGCACTCTGAGAGACTGAGGCAAGAGTTTGAAGCCAGGAGTTTGAGGTTGCAGTGAGCTACGAGGATGCTACTGGACTCCAGCCTAGGTGGCAAAGTGAGACCCTATTGTGAAAAAAAACAAACAAATGAAAAAAGAAATATAGAGGTCCATCCTAGCCATGCTACTCACCTGCTATGAGACCTTGGACAAACTACCTAACTCCTCTGAGCGTCTGGCTCCTCATCTATAAAATGGGGATAATATAGTACCTCAAAGGCATGTTGGGAGGATCAAGTGAGATAACATACAAGTGTTACGCACAGTGCCTGGCATATAGTAAGCTGTCAACACGTGATACTGGTACTACTGCAAACGTCCTGTGGAATTTCATCTGTTTTTTGCAATAGGAGCTATTTTTCCATTGGGTCAAATTCATTTTGAATCAGAGCTCTGTTTACACAAAAGCAAGATGAGTCATGCAAGCCACTGGTAAAGAAGAAGGACAGAGGGCCCCCCAGACCAAAACCTGAGGGATGCCGAAGAATGCATCTTCAACCCCAGGGCTGAGGGGTTTTCCTGCCTGGGCCATCACAAAGCCCTTCCTGATGACAGGATGAGGCACTATGCAGATCTCAGTAGTCAGGCCCTGGGTGGAGGTTGGGGAGGCCCCAAATGCCTAAATCCAAAGGGCAGGGAAATGACCTTGTTGAACTGTGACCAGGACACAGAACGGTGTTGGAAGGCCTCCATGCTCAGGGTGTTGTCATTGAAGATCTTCTGGGCCAGGAAAAGGAAGTGCTCTGGGAGCAGTCCCCGGTTGGTCCCCACCTCAGCCATGAACTTGAGGTTTAGAGTTTCACACATCTTCTCCCAGGGCACCCGCTCAGCCACCACAAAGGGGACACGGTCCTGGGGAGAGGGAGAAGGAGAAAACACCTCAGGCTATCATCCTTGTCCTTCCTCAGGTGGGCTTTCATCCTTCCCACCTTCCTGAAGCCTACCTCTCCCAGCACTGTCACCCTGAGCTCCCTCACAAATATGGTGCTTTTTCTTTTTTCTTTTCTTTATATGATGCTTTTTCAATGATAGTTTATGATGCTATGGCATGAAAGTTGATAAAGACTGGATGAAAAGAGGTCAGAAATACAAAACAGGCCCATGAGAAGGAGTCAAGGTTACACCTATTGGAACACGCCTGCTGTCCCACCAACCAGCCTACCCCACCAGCACGTTATAACCCACCCTGCCCTGGTTCCCGCCAAATCCAGGTCTTTCCTCACCATCTCAGAGAAGGCATTGTCCCACAGGATGGTAGCTTTGGCATTGTTGTCTTGGTTGCCATGGACAATGACCACTAGAGGCAGAGACAGGGCCTAAGAAGGGGAGGACAGGGTTTCTTCTTAGTGGAGGAAGAAGTTTTCTGGGGCTTGGGGTGGTGGCTCCTGCAGGCAGGCAAGTAACTGTACTCACACAACACAGGAGATATTAGTAACCATTTAGTCCAATATAGTTAATTTTTTTTTTGTTTATAAAAAAATAAAAACACTTTAATTATTTTATGTAACCTAAAACAGATAATAAAACCATCAGGTGAGTTCATATTTATGCTTTTCTCTTTTAAAACTATATGATAAGGGCCGGGTGTGGTGGTTCATGCCTGTAATACCAGCACTCTGGGAGGCCGAGGCAAGTGGATCACTTGAGCTCATAGGTTTGAGACCAGTCTGAGCAAGAGCCAGACACAGTCTCTAAAAAATAGCTGGGTGTTGTGGAAGGTGCCTGTAGTCCCAGTTACTAGGGAGGTTGAAGCCAGAGAACCACTTGAGCCCAAGAGCTTGAGGTTGCTGTGAGCTATGAACCACGGCAGTATACTGGGGGCAAGAAATTGAGCCTCTGTCTCAAAAACACAAAAAATCCCCAACTGTATGATAGGCCAGGCACAGGGGCCTGTAATCCTAACACTCTGGAAGGGTGAAGTGAGTGGATCACTTGAACTCAGGAGTTTGAGACCAGCCTGAGCAGAAGGGAGACCCCATCTCTGCTAAAAAAAAAAAAAAAAAAAAAAAAAAAAACAGAAAAATTAGCCACAGGTTGTGACAGGCATCTTTAGTCACATCTTTGGGCACATTTAGTAGCATCTTTAGCTACTCAGGAGGCTGAGGCAAGAGGATGGCCTGAGTACAGGAGGTTAAGGTTGCTGTGAGTTATGTGACACCATGGCACTCCAGCCTAGGGTAACAGAGGTAGACGGAAGGGAGGGAGGGAGGGAGGGAGGGAGGGAGGGAAGGAAGGAAGGAAGGAAGGAAGGAAGGAAGGAAGAAAGGAAGGAAGGAAGGAATTATATGATAACTGCAAATAATCCACCAACCTCTTTCCCACCCCCAAATAATCAAGAGCTAGGGAGTATAGGAGTGGCAGAAAACTTGGATTGGAAAGGGTTAAATGCCTTCTGAAGCTCAGTCAGGGTCCCACTGTAGACAAGTGGTTTACAAGTCACCATAGAGCCAGACTTCCAGGCCCCAAGAGCCCCTGCAGCACTTAGTAGTATCTGAGCTGGGCAAACTACTTAACTTCTCCCTGTCTCAATGTGCTGTGTGTGCACATGCTTGTGAGCTTCGCAGAGCGCCCTGCTCTGTAACACTGGCAGTGGGTGTCGGCTGCTCTAGCCCTCATTCCTCGTAGGCGTTCTGTGCTCTTGTCCCTCTGTTCACCTTGGCCTGGTCACATGAATCTCACAGATAGGAGAATTAGCATAGTCACAGTGTCCCTGTGTGTCGCATGGAAGAGGACCTGGGGCCCCAGATCAGGGTGGAGGTGGGCGTGGTTCACCTGGAGCTGGATGGGGACTTTGTTGGGGCCGAGTGTGAAGCTGGTGGAGAAGAGCACAGCACACTTCTCCTCCGTGACTGACTCGGTGCCTTTCCGCTCACACCGCTTGATTTTCTTCAGAAGCTGCAGTATGGATGGAAGGAGAGTAGGGGTAAGGGTGTGCAGGCAGAGGCTGGTTCTCCTGGGCCCTCCAACACCCTCTACAAGGAGAGTCCTGTAATCCTGCTCCCCTTTTCCCTCACCGCGGCACCCTAAAGCCCCTCACCAGGTTCTTGAACAAGGCAGAGCAGCAGTTCCCAGGAATGCTGTTCTCCAAGGGCACCATGTTGTTCATGATCTCGCCAGTGCCTTCTCTGCCAGGGAGGACAGGGTGTCAGTGGGAGCTTGTCCCAGCTGGGGCAGGTGTAGTCAGGTGCTTGAGTCGATGGGGATGGCATACACTACCCACTGTCACTGGCCCTAAACCTTCATGATCCTACTTGGGTTCTCAAGGAAGGAGTCCTCATTTTGGCCAAACCATCATGCCCCCACCCCATTCGAGCCCTGAGTGGGCAGCTCCCCTTTCAGTGCCTTGACCATTCAGGGTCTCCACACCCTCCCCCCCTCTCACCCCACTCTTTGTAGTGCCAGCCACCCAGGCTTCTCCTGTCTCTGTCACCCTGACAGGTCTTCTCCAGCCCCAGGTTCAGCCCAAGCTTACGGTCCAGCCCCAGGCCCCTGTGGCATGCTCAGCTCCCTCGCCTGCTTCTCAGTCACCATGTCGGCCCTGACCAGCGGAGGCTTGGCAGGAGTCCCCAGGAACCTCAGGCCCAGCAGGAATCGTACCCCTCCTTGGAACTTGGTCTGAGTCTTCAGAACCTGTGGGGGCTGCTTCTCTACCAGGAAAGAGCTGGGAAGAGAGAGGAGGACACAAGGGGAGCCAGGGTCTGGGTCCCTCCTGATGCCTCCCCCACAATTCTGCCCCTTCCTTCAAGGGGCTCTGCTCTCAGCCAGGCTGGGAGCTTGTGGGGCATACCTGGTGACGAGGGTTTGCAGAACTTCATCCAGCTGGTTAATCAGTGATGCCCGGGTCTTAGGCTCAAGCTCCCCACCAGCAGCCCCTACCTCCTGTTGTAGCTGGGAATAAATGTCCACCAGGCTTTCACACCTGGGGCCAGGACAGTGGTCAGGGGACATAGGATTCAGACTTCCTGCTCCAGCCCAGACCCCTTTCCCTGAACCCAGGGAGGAAGCAGGATAGTGTGGAACGGTAGAGAGGGCCCTAGGTTGACCACAAGGCACTGGAGCTGCCTGGAGTGCTGGGACCTGCCTAGGATCTGGGCAAGGGGTTCATTCTCTGCCTAGACCTCCTGTGGAAAGCTGGCTGCCTATCCCTCAGGACAGCTGCCAGCACTTCCAGTGCTTTTGCCCAAACTGTAAAGCAGTGGTTCTCAATCTTCCTAATGCTTCAGCCCTTTAATACAGTTCCTGTGGGTTGCAACCCACAGGTTGAGAACCGCTGCAAGGGGTCCCACTCAGTACACCAAATGAGAAAAGGCTCTGTATCCCTCTGGCCATAGGGAATGTAAGAGAAGCGTGGGTGGAATAAGCCCTCCCTTGTGCCCTCTCTACTGGGCACAGTCGTACAGGCCACACCTGGCAGCAGCGTGTGCGCGCAGCCTGCTGGAACTGCGTCCTCTGCTTCTTGGCCCACTCTACAGCCCCCTGCCTGGCTTCTCTCTCTCTCCTGCAGGTCCCCTGCTCCCCTTTTTCCTGACCACGGCACCCTAAAGCCCCTCACCAGGTTCTTGAACAAGGCAGAGCAGGGCTACTCACAGCCTTCCCGCTTCCCCATCATCCCCACTAACCTCTCCTGTAGTGGGGCCAGACTCTCCTCAAAAGGTGCTCCATTCCCTGCCAGCTGTTGCTGTCGCTTCCAAATCTGGATCCTCTTCAGCACCAGGGTTTCTGCTGCCTCCAGCTCTCCTATGGTCTCTTGCAACAGCCTGGCCAAGGCCTAGGAGCAGGGCAGTGCCTAAGCCGGGATCACATACTGCCTCCTCCCCTGGGCCTGGGAGAGAGCTCTCTTTTTCACCTCTCTGGCCCTCCTCTATCCCACCTCTGTCCATCTCCCTGAAGTCTAACCTCCATCCCTCCACTTGCACTGAGAGCTCAGTTTCCACCTCTCAGTCCATTACTCACCTCACTTGGCCCTGTCCCACTGGCAGGAGTTTCTATCAGGCTGTGCAGGGGCACTGAGGATGGAGGCAGAAATCAGGAATGCAGACAGATGGGAGGCTGAGGTCCAGGAAGGGACCACTCCCACACACTCCCCAGACCCCAGTCCCCACCTTGGCCACCCTCACCCCCCTGCAGGGCTTCTCGGAGAAGGCGGATCTCCCTCAAGCGGTGTTGCAGCCTCTGCAGGGCTGTTTTAAACTTGAGTTCTTCCTGTTTCCAGTGGAAGGACATTGGCAGGTGGCGGAACTGCACAGGAGAGACAGATGCCAAGAGGTAAGACATTCCTCTGCTTATCCCTCTCCACCTGGCCTCCACTCTGCAGGAAAGGAGCATTCCCTGGCTTCGCTCTCCATGCTGGCAGTTCTTCCGGACCTTTTGGAATCCCATGGAAAATAAGACCTTTTCCTGGCAGAAGCAGCTCCTTACCCTCAACTCTTTCCTCCTCAGGCCTCATTACCCTGAGTTCTTCACTGGAAGTTTCTCTGAACTTGGGCTTCACCCTGACCCCAGAGACCTGATTGTTCACAGGCCTAGAACACTGAGCCTCTCCTGAGATTCAAATTCTTTTTAGTTTCTTGTGGCTCGGACTACAGTCGCAGAGAGTTGAGTTGAGTGGGAAATCGGCTATCACAATACCTGTTCCATAACAGCTTTTTTCTCTCCTTGAATTATTTGTTTGAAAGTGGCCACCAGCTTCAGTGGGTCCCTCTGATATACACCCTGTAGAAATGAGGGTGGTAGGTAGTTAGCATGGCTCTTATCCTTGTCCCCTTCCCTGTTCAACCCCCAGGTCCTCCTCATTCACACACGCTGTAAGGCAGCACAAATGTGGACCCTAGGAGTTTTTCTGTATTTGCATCCTTTTAAATCTAGTTTGTGTGCTAGCTTAACAGACAACCACAACAACACCAGTTTGCTTCCAACGTCCAACCAAATTTCTTCCAGCGTCCGTTGCTCACCCTGGCTCCGCCTCAGCCCCACCCAGCCTAGTCCCCTCCCCTCCTGCGCCACCTCCAGGGTGCTGATGTGTTGCAAGATGGTGCTTCCCTCCCCCTGCTCTCCCGCGGAGGCCTGAAGACGCTGGACAGTGGCTGAGAGTAGGGCGCTAGCAATGTTGCAGCAGAAAGCATCTGAGCCGACCAGGAACTCCCTGTGGGAAGATGAGGATGAAGCTACTTCAGGCTGGGGCTCCCTCAGCTCTCCTGACCCTCCACCCAACAGCCAAAAGTTCAGCAGTTCCTTTCCCCTCCTATTTCTCCTTCTAGGGAGCCCTCACCAGTGGCCCTTATGCCTAGTCTTCCATTGCTATGATCCAGTGCCCTTGCCCAGCCCTGATGCTCCACCTCTTTGGCTCAGTCTCCTAAGGGGTGCGGTCTCCATGTGTCAACAAGTATAGTCTGGTCTGGATGGGGCACAGACATGTGGAATAACAGGTCCTAAGTCCCAAACTCATGGACAGGGGGGAGAACCTCTAAAGAGAAGGAAGATGGGTAGAGGAAGACTGCATGGGGTCACCAGGACTCACCAGGGCTGGTTCTCCAGCCAGTCACCTAGGAGATGGCGCAGGTGCTGAGGAAAGTCAACGTAGAGCCGCTGCAGTTTTTCAGGGGGCATCTTGGAGACCAGACCCCACAGAGACATGATCTGGGATTTGGAGGGTGCCTAGAGAGAGAAATGTGCCCTATCCTCTGAGGCAGCTCTCCCAGAAACCATGTCCACTACCACTACTACTAGACCCCCTAAACCAGGACATCCTTATCCATGTCAGGACAGGGCAATACCTTCAATAGTAAACACAGGGGTGAAGGCCAGGGCTGAGCTGCAGCCAAAGGTGTGGGAAGATGGGGGAACCGAGCAGTAGGGAAAGAGCTTTCTTAGAGAAGGCAGAGGACTTGGGTTGTAGCTCTAGACCTGGCTCTGGTTCTGTGAGCAGTAAGCCTCCCCTCTGTGAGCCTCCATCTTCTCATCTATAAAATATAAGTGGAGAACTTGCCAAACTTTTTTAAGCAGTGGACAATTTTAGTGCTTAATCCATGGAATCCCAATTCCATACAATCCCAAATTGGGAGGCCAGGCCTCAACTTCTACTTCCCTTGCCCAACCTCCCGACTCCAAAGGTGTCCCTGGAAAGACTTCTCACAAGTATCCATAAGACAACTTGAAAACCACAGAGATAGATAATGATAGTAGAGTGATAATTCCTACTAGGTATTAAACATTTATTATGCATGAAACATTATACTCAGAGCCTCACAACAATTTTGGAAATACTATATATAATTATCCCCTTTCACAGCTGAAGAAAGCAAGGCTTAAGGGGTGTCTCTAAGTTGCCCACAGCCACTCAGCAAATGAGTGCAGAAATCAGGCTCTGAATCTGAGTGGGGATTAACCCACACTGCGTAGACAGGATCCCTTCCAACTGCAAACCTGCCATCCTGAGAAGAGGGGGAGGATGGGAGGAGACTTGAAGGAGAAGGGAATGGAGAAAAAGGGAAAGTAGAGGAAACTAAGCGAGTGTGAGATACTATAGAAAAAGTGGAGTTAGTAAGCTTGAGGGGAAGCCCCTAGAAGCAGGGGAGAGGAAGCTGGGGGGCTGGAAGCCTGGGGGAGAGTGGAGAGGAGGGTGTGGGGAATCAGGAGCTCGGATGGCATCCTCATTTCCAGGTGGACTGTAGGAAGGTGCTGGGTAGGCCAACGGTTTCCCAGAGATGAGGGGGAGGATGGGATGGCAACTCCCTAGGTCTTCCCCAAACCCAGTGTGACCTCAAGTCCTCTGGTCACACTTTCAGCCTCTCACCCCTGCCAGGGCTCCCAAAGGGATGGAAACCAGTGAGGCCCCTTCTCTGGACATTCCTGCTCCAAAACCCATATGCCTGTCTTTGCTCCAGTCCCTACTCCCCCCAGCTCTTTTCTCTCAAGAGCTGAATCCTCCTCCCTTCTGCTCGGAATTCTCACAGAGGGGAGGCTTATTGCCCACAGAACCTGAGCCAGGTCTAGAGCTACAAACCAACAGGCCTTTCTATAACCACCCCTCTGGGATGGGGTACTTTTTGCAGGCACGTTTGGTCTGTTTCAAATTCATTCCTGTCCTCTCTCTTCCTCCTCTGTCTCTCAGGATGCACAGACTCCAGACGTTTGACCCTCAACCCCTGGTCTATTAGGGATTGAAGTGAGTCCCCTTTTCTCTACATCCCCTTATGGAGTGACCAGCCTCCTGGCACGGCCCTGGCTGAGAGTTTCCAATCCTCTCTCTCCCCAGACACCAGGATGCCACATTTCTCCCCGCCTTCACTCGCTAACAAGGATGGATCGATTAGCTCGACCAGGACAGAGGCCCTGTAGCCTCCATCCGCGGAAGGGGCCAGGGAGGCAGAGTCACGGTGTGCGGGGGGCGGGGCCAGCGTGTCCTCCAAACCGGGAAGGGCAGCCGGACATCCAGGGTCCTCATCTGCCCGCTGGGTGGCCTAAACATGATTATCTCATTCCTTCTATTCCCTAGTCTTATGACTACGGGACCACAGGATCAAAAGTCGAAAGAGTTTCCCGAGTTGCCTAATGGGTGTATGTGGCGGCGGGGGCGGGGGAGTGCGATGCCCAGAGGCGGAGCCAGTTCAGCAGGAGGAGGGTTAACTCGGCGCCGCCGGGAAATCTCGGCGTCTACAGCAGCCAAGCGTGGAGCAGTTTTAAGGGGGAAATTCCCCCTCCTCTGGGGCACCATGAGGTCTACATCTGGGGCTTGCGCACCACCAGCCACACCCTTGAACAGGAACCTTTGTAGGGGAGAGCATGGGGTTCTGACAGGGACCCAGTCCTTCTGGCGTCAACCCCCTAAGGAGGGGCAGTCACTCCCACCCCCCAGAGGGCAGAGGGACACTCCTTCTCCTTCCCCGGACTTTCTGTGCCCCTGGAGGTGAGCATATAGAAAAGTGACGGGGCGGGGGGGAGGGGAATGCTGAGGCTATAACCACCCCCCATTCCTCCAACATTTCCAAACTATGAAAACCTAGAGTACTACCAGCTCCAACGTGAGCTGAGACAATTTCTTGAGGACCATCCACCCAGCCCAGAGGTGGATCTCAGGAGCCCTCCTCTACTCTCCCCCCACGAGTCAGAGCGCCCCCTTGTTGGTCGTAGGCATCCCCTCACCTTGGCAACCTTTCTGCTGTCTTCCTCTCTCAGCGGGCACTGCCAGGCCCCATGAGTCTGTAGCTGTCCAGTGAGTTCAGGGCTGGCCCTGCTAGCACCTCTGCCCTCCACCACCACCACCAAAAAGAAACAAAAAAGAAGAAAACACACACACACACACACACACAATCTCCTGGCCTTTCTCTTCAGTGTAAGCAGTGGCTGCCCCAGCCCGCTGTTTCCGGCTTCTCTGTCTACCCAGGTCCCTCCCTGGAGCTCTGACGACACAGAAGAGAAAGTGGGCTGGAGGAGGAAGAGGAAGAAAGTGGGGCGAACATGTGTGCCTCCTTGGCTGGGCGGGGGAGTAGATGGGGGTGTCAAGACTGGGGCTCCAGGCCCTGAAGACAAGCTGGAGAGGAGGCTTACCCCCACTTACTCTGGCCCCCTCGAAAGCAATCAACTTTCTCTAGAAAGTTCTCTGATGTCAACCAGAGACGTGGTGCCACAAACTGTCTCATTCTCAAACTTCTTCAGGGCTGGGCATTTGGGCCCACAAGGAGCTAGTTCCTTTGGGGCCTCAGAGAAAGCAAATCCCTCTGGACTCTGCGCTCCCTCCAGTGGAGGACCCTGAAAAGCAGCTTGGGAGTTCAACAGTGGCTGGACTCGTAGGTCCCTCTCCCTTCTCAGGAACGCCTTACAGGTCGCGTGACCACTGGCGGGGGGAGGAGAACTCTAGGCTCAGAATTAAGACTCCTAGAGGCTCTCAAAGGGAAGCCTGTCTATGCCCCCTCTTCACAAGGCACCATCCTCAGACCCTAGTGGGAGCCAGCACAAGCTGGAGCTGCTGCCTACAGATTTCCAGGGGACAAGTTTGAATACGAATCTGTTGTGCAGCCTTGGCTAAGTTCCTGTTTCTGGGGTAAACACTGAGACACGCCCAGAAACAAATACACACAAGCACAACTTCCCTGGCCAAAAGAGTGTGTGTGCACGCACACACACACAGAGGTGCAGGAACACATGTCAACACTCAGTGCCACTTGAAATCACAATGGTACCCCCTCCCCCCACACACACACAGCTTGCTCAGCTCCTGAGTCATCATCATAAATAGTGGATGGTTCTGCAGTTTTTGCTGGGGGAGGAACTGGAGGGACCCAAGGGACTCATAGAGGCCTTCACAGCCCCAAACCTGAGAGCCCCAGCGTGTGGAAAGGGCAGGGTGTGAGGGGTAGTGGGAGGTAGAAGAAAGTTTCTTCTCCCCTCCTCTTTCCCTTAACTGGGCTGGGCTGAGGGCCCAAAGCTAGGCCTGTGCTGCCCCCTCGTGCCGGAAATAATTCCCAGCACCCAGCTCTTCCTCCCCTGGTCCTCCACCCTCGTCCTACCTCGCATGAGTGCACATCTGTGGACCCAGCCAGGCAGCAGAGGGTAGAACCAAGAGCAGAACACATCAATCAGGAGCTTGGGCTCAGGCTGCTTGGATTAAAATCCTGCTATATATATATATATAAATATATATAATTTTATTTATTTATTTTTTTAAGACAGAATTTCACTTTATTGCCCTCAGTAGAGTGCTATGGCGTCACACAGCTCACAGCTACCTCCAACTCCTGGGGTTTAGGTGATTCTCTTGCCTCAGCCTCCTGAGTAGCTGAGACTACAGTTGCCCACCACCATGCCCGGCTATTTTTTGTTGTTGTTGCAGTTTGGCCAGGGCCAAGTTTGAACCCGCCACCCTTGGTATATGGGGCCGGCACCCTACCCCCTGAGCCACAGGTGCCACCCCAAATCCTGCTAATATTGCTAACAGCACAACTCTGGGCAATTTATCGTGTGGTTCAGTCTTGTCACCTGTAAAATGGAGCAAGTAAGAATCTTAATCCACAATGTTATGAGAACGAAATGGCATAATACATGTGGAAGCTTAGAACAGTGTCTGGCGCTATTTTTATGGTCCAGAAAAACAAGGTGTGAGGAAAGCAGAGGGGTCTCCATCCTACATAGAGGTCCCCAGACACACACCTCAGATTTGGGGGGTATTATTACTGCTAAAAAGACAGAGTCCGTTAAAGATGTGTGTGTTTATGTGTTGATTATGTCTTCAAGGCAGTGAATTGCAGAGGAGGGAGTACAGAGCTCAGGGTGGAAATGGCAGGCAAGGAGTCTGTCTTTTGGCTTGTATAACAATCAATGTGAGGATGGAGGTGAGGTATGTGCACACATGTGCTCACAACACGTGTTCTTTGTATGTGCTCCCAGGGTTCCACTCTGCCTGTGACATCCATAGACAGCAGCTGAAGCCAAGTTTCACCATCTAAGGGTCTCAGGAGATCCAAGTGCCTGAAGATGTGGGCAGGAGGGTGGGGGAAAGTAAATGTAGTGATCTTGGCTTCTTTTAATGAATAGGACGATGAAGAGCAACTGGTAGATAAATAATATTTATTGTCTTCCTTTCTTTTTTGTCTTTTTCTTTTTCTTTTCTTTTTTTTTTGCAGTTTTTGGCCGGGGCTGGGTTTGAACCCACCACCTCTGGCATATGGGGCTGGCACCTTACTCCTTTGAGCCACAGGCACCGCCCTTGTCTTCCTTTCCTATTGATTGGACCAACTGGGACACTTATGTCATGAAAAGAACCCAGAATTTAGAGACAAATTTGGCTTGGGTCTGACTCCACTTAGGAGCTTCACGAATATGTGTCTACCCCTTAAATGGGGACAATAGTTATTCCTGCTTCAGCAGTGTCTAGTCTAAGGTAAGCCTCCTCAGGCACAAAATTTCAGGAGGTTCTCATCTTCAGATTATGCACTTGCAGAGTTTCCAGACCTTCAGTGATGACAGCCCCACCTTCATGAGAATGAGTACCTTGTTGCATCACCCTCCTCTGGGCCCTGCTGCCCCACTCAGTGGCTATGAAGATTACATGAGAGAAAGTACAGAAGAAGGCCCGGATGTGGTGGATCATGCTTATAGTCCTAGCACTCTGGGCGGCCAAGGCAGGAGGATCTTTTGAGCTCAGGAGTTTGAGACCAACCTGAGCAAGGATGAGACTCTGTCTCCACTAAAAATAGAAAAACTAACTGGGTATGGTGGTGGGTACCTGTAGTCCCAGCTACTCTTTCGAACCCAGGAGTTTGAGGCTGTGGTGAACTAGGTTGACATATGGCACTGTAGCCTGGGCAACAGAGTAAGGTGCTGTTTAAAAAAAAAAAGTATAGAGGGTGGTGCCTGTGGCTCAAGGAGTAGGGCGCCAGCCCCATATGCCCGAGGTGCCAACCCACTCCAGCCAAAAAACTGCAAAAAACAAACAAACAAACAAACAAATAGAAGAAAAAGAACTTTCTGCTCTGTGAACTGCAGGTAGCACCCCAATGGTGAGTCACAAAATCAGTTTGTTATTCGTTTTCTAGGGCTGCTACAACAAAAGTACCACAGACTGAACTGCTTAACCAGAAGAAATTTGACTCACGATGTTAGAGGCTAGAAGTCTAAGATCCGGGTGTCAGAAGGGTGGATTGCTTCTCAGGGCTGTGAAGAAAGGATCTACTCCCCATCTCTCTCCTTGGCTTGTTGGTGGTCTTCTTCTTCTTCGCGTGCTGTTCTCCTTGAATTTAAGTGTGCCTCCAAATTTCCCCCTTTTTTAAGGATAGTAGTCACAATGGATTAGGGTCCACCCTAATGGCCTCATTTTAACTAGATTACCTCTGCGAAGGCCTTATCTCAAAATAAGATCACATTCTGAAGGATTGGGGGTTAGGCCTTCAATGTATGATTTTTTTTTTTTTTTAGACAGAGTCTCACTCTGTTGCCCTGGGAAGAGTGCTGTGCCATCATAACTCACAGCAACCTCAAACTCCTGGGCTCAAGCAATCTTCTTGCCTCGGCTTCCCAAGTAGCTGGGACTACAGGCACCTGCCACCAGGCCTGACTAGTCTTTCCATTTTTAGTAGAGATGGTGTCTCACTCTTGCTCAGGCCAGTCTCAAACTCCTGAGCTCAAGCAATCCACCTGCCTAGACCTCCCAGAGTGCTAGGATTACAGGCATGAGCCACCTCGCCAGGCCTATGTGTGAATTTTAGAGGGACACAAGTTCGTAATAATATCTTGACCATTACTTTTTAAAAATAGAATAGGAAATATCAGAGGCATCATGCAAATTAAGGGTAAGTACTGTTTAATGAACTCTTTAATTCACATTTTTTATATATCTAAATTCTAGGTCATATTAGAAAACATTGTTTTGTCTGGGCACAGTGGTTCACACCTATAATCCTAACACTTGGTAGGCCGAGGCGGGTGGATTGCCTGAAGTCATGGGTTCGAGACCAGCCTGAGCCAGAGTGAGACCTCATCTCTAACTAATAGCTAGGCGTTGTGGCAGGTGCTTATAGTCCCAGCTACTTGGGAGGCTGAGGAAAAAGAATCACTTGAGTGCAGGTGTATTCAAAAAA